>OX419762.1:59961856-60216856 GCA_948567375.1 Lunularia cruciata | reverse complement strand
CCTAAACCCTAAACCCTAAACCCTAAACCCTAAACCCTAAACCCCTAAACCCTAAACCCTAAACCCTAAACCCTAAACCCTAAAACCCTAAACCCTAAACCCTAAACCCTAAAACCCTAAACCCTAAACCCTAAACCCTAAACCCTAAACCCTAAACCCTAAACCCTAAAAACCCTAAACCCTAAACCCTAAAACCCTAAACCCTAAACCCTAAAACCCTAAACCCTAAACCCTAAACCCTAAACCACTAAACCCTAAACCCTTAACCCTAAGACCCTAAACTAAACCCTTAACCCTAAAGCCTAAACCCTAAACCCAAAAACCCTAAATCCTAATCCTAAAAAGAGTTTAGTTTAAACCCTTAACTTATCTTAAAGGCTCAAACCCTAAACGGTTACTCCATACCAAAACTCTAAATTTGCAGTAATGGATGTGAGAGAAGTGCCACTATTTGGATTGGGAGACCTGGGTTGAGCAAAGAAGTGTACATTCAAGGTGCAGATGCATGGAGTTTACTTCTTTAATGGCCTTTGAGTTCTTGGTTATGGTGGAGAGAGGCTAGAAAGTGTTATTTGGAGTCTCTTAGGTAGAGTGGGTATGGGTTGATTTTAATTATTGGTTAGTTGTTGGTAGATTATTGAGTGAAGGATTGAGTACATACTTGATTTGAGTGTAAGAAGGAACTAATTATTGTAGCACTTTAGAGTTCATGTATGACTTATGTGTGAGTTGTACTTTTATAATGTATGATATATGTTGTGTAGCAATGTATATACACACAACATGTGGTTCTACATAGTACATCATATGTGGAGAGCTCATTGTCCAAATTCAACATGATCATCCGACTAATAGCTTTGTATTAAGAGATCACGTTATTGCAATAATAGTAGAGTCATATCATGTGCTAATTGGTGGAGCAATGTTGTAACCCATGGGTTTCAATATTGACTATAGAGAGGAGACAATATCCTATAGACCAGGTTGCCCGTCATGTGAGAAATGAGTATATTGCCTACCAATACATTTTGGTAATGGTAGTCTTGGCTCACTACAATCAAGGACCATGGCATCAATTTCAACATTCAATGGTTCTACTACTTGGCTTGGGGACTTATTGGAGAGGAACACCCCTTTAGAGGATACTCCAATGTGAGAGGAGATCACTTGGATTTGGAGTACAAGTGCGATCATTCCATCTACCTTCAATGTTCCATTGTGGAGTTTTGAGGAGGCATTGCAACAGCATGCAGATCAATTGGTGCAACAAGCTTGGAGTAGAGCCTTTGTACCACTAGGAGACCAATGTGAGGATGAGCTTCTAGAGTCTAATACCTTGTCACCTTTGGATACCATGCTCATTGCTTTGCAGTATTCAATAGATGGAATATGTCTATTGGAGTTGTTAGTGGGGTAAGTATTGGATCAGTTACGGTATTATAGGCAAGTATACAAGTATAGAGTTACTTGTATGTGGAGAGAGATGAGACTACTAGGCGAGTCTCTCTACATCATGTGGCATATTTGGCCTATCAATATCCTTAGTTATTACCAATATTAGCAATCAGAGGTTACTAGAAGACCCTACTAGTAGACATTTCCTTGCTGGGGGTATAGGATTTAGAGAGACATGGTCCTTGTAAAAGACCGAAACGGAGGAGAGAAATAGGAGAATGGAAACTCACATTGGGACATTTGAATGAGGGAAAACTCCAAATGCCTAGCATGAGCTTTAGCTTTGGTATTTATAAGTAGCATACAAGGTCCTTAAGAAGCTTCTCAAGAAGCTTCCTCAAGCCGCTTTCTTAGAGTGCAAGCCAAGTTAACTAGGAAGCTTCTCAAGAAGCTTCCTTCTAGAAGCCGCCTACTTGGCATGCAAGCTAAGCTAGTTGGACGCTTCTAGAAGCTTCCTTCTAGAAGCTACTTACTTAAGGTGCAAGCTAAGCTAACCGGGAAGCTTCCCAAGAAGCTTCCTAGATACTTCCGGAATATTCTAGGCTACTTTGTCTTATGTGCTACTTTGTAAGCCCGACTAACTTTGTCGCTAAACTCCATATTGTTACAGTCCTATTCATTTGGTGAATTCTAGATAGCCATGTCAGGAGTATACCCATGTTGGTACACTAAGGTTGGGTCTAGTGGTTGGTACATGCTTTTCAAGAAAGATGTCCAAGACTTTTTTGGGACTCATAATTATAGTAGTTAGTGGACCCCAACGTCGATGAGAAAGAGCAAGCAATGGGTTTTTGTACCGGTATTACTATTGTTATAGTAATGTTAGAGGCATCCAAGCATCATGTGTTAGGTTAGGCTATGGACTTGAATTTTTTGAATTAAATGGTGAGCCTTGGCTTGGTAGAGTAGCATAGAATACACTTGATAGGGATCACCACTCTGACACTTGTGAGCTCTATGCCTATCAAGACAATTTAGGCACAAAGTGGGAGCAATGGACCAAGTGGGCAAGGTATTCTTGGGACATACCTAGTGGCTACTAGTGGGAGTGGTCTACTTGGGATCCATCCAAGTGAGCATGGTCTACTTGAGTTACACTTTTGGTCTACTTGTGATGCAACTAGAGGACATATGGAGCTTGAAGTTAGAGTAGAGGGAGGAGTTTTACACTAAGGTTGGGTCTAGTGGTTGGAAGCATGACATTATTGTTTCTAAGGGCCTAGTGTAGCAGTCAATCAATATGTCTTCCACTCTTACATCAATTACAAAGGATACTTGAGAGCCAAATATTGGACCCAAGCTGACAAGAGGGGAAAGATAAAGGGTTCTTGAGGAGCTACACTAGTTCTTTTGCATTCAATATGAAGGATTTGGTGCTTTGAAATGACTTGGTATTTGGATTGAGCGTACAAGTGATACACTAGTTTTTTTATGTCCCTACTGATATCGTGACATGGAGAGAGCATTGATTTAGAGTTGGAGTAGAGACGTTTAGAGGTTAGTTTGGTGGAGATTTTAAATGGAGTTTTAGGGTTGATTGGTATGACATACTTATACCAAAGGAGATCTTTGATATGATTGGGCATGCAAAGGTGTTCAATACTTTAGATCTTTGAGCACGATACCATCAATTGCTGATCAAGGAGGTGAATAAGTCCAAGACATCATTTTGGGCTATTGATCTGCATAGTAAGGATGTATTATATCAGTGGAGTTTCTTACAATGTGGGTTAAGGAATGCTCCTATTGAGTTCTAGAGGATCATGGACAAGGTCCTAAAAAAATTGGATTTTTCTCTATAGCATTTATGATATCTTAGTCTATAACTATATGCCATTTTAGACTATAGCACTACTATGGAGGAGCATGAGAGACATTTATTGGAGGTGTTTGAGAAGTTGAGATCTCATGGACTCAAATTACATCTTAGGAAGTGTAGATTCTTCCATGAGCAAGTTGAATATTTGGGTCACACTATTTACCTTGGAGGACTTAGTGTTCAACAGACCAAGGTAGAGGCTATTGCATGTATTTGTTGGCCTCTGGATGTGAGTAGAGTGTGAGCATTCCTTAGGTTGGCAAACTTCTATCATTGATATGTTAAGGGATTTAGTGCCATTGCCAAGGCTTTGATGAAGTTGGCCAAGCTTACATAGGAGTGGTGTTGGGGAGATGAGTAGGAGAGAGCATTTATAGAACTCAAGAAGAGGTTGATATTGGTTCCTATTCCTGGGAGACTGATCGGAAGATGACCATTCTAGGTTTACACTAATAGGATTATGTTGGAGCTTGGAGAAGCGCTCATCCAACATGATGATGAGGGGAAGGAGTTTGTGGTGGCCTATGCTAGTTGCTCCAACAATTCAGCAAAGTATAGTTCATCTGAGGGAGAGTGCTTGGAAGTAGTATAGGCAATAGTACATTTTGGATGTTACCTATTGGATAACCCTTCACTCTCATCATTGATCATCAACCATTGAATTTGTTGATGGAGTTTGACAAGCTTTCAAGGAAGCTTGCATAATGGGCTCTAATTTTATAAGAATATGATTTCACAGTTATTCATTGACTTGGAATGGTGAGCCATGATGCAAATGGGTTGAGTAGAAACCCATGTCCCAACCAATAGGATCAAATAAGAGCACATTGGCATAGTGATACAAATGAGGAGATGGTATTTGATGATGGCTGATGGTATCTTTGATGGTATCTCTCTCAGCCTATACATGAGGAATTATTGAGGTCATAGATCCAAAGGGTGGAGATATTGGTGTGGTTAAATGAGACATTCATGATGATGTGTTAGTGATGGATTATCTTTGCATTGGTGTTGTGGGTGGCACAGTTGGAGCCAAGGAAAGAGATATGTTCTTCAATGAGCCAAGCAATTTCGTTTTCAAGGGCATACACCTTCTTTATGTATGAGAGGATGGTAGAATGTGAGTAGTACCACTTCCATCTCAAAGACCATAGTTGGTTCATCATACTCATGAGGAGCTAGGACATTTTGAAGTAAAGTATACATATAGCTTACTCTAGAGTCATTATTGATAGCATGGTATGTAGACAGATGTATAAAAATAATTTGTCATTTGTTTGGTTTGTGACCAAGTTAGAGCATCATTTAGTGCTCTTATGCCACAATTACTCCCATTACCTATCATAGGATTGGGCTAACGTTAGAGTTTGGACTTTGCTTGACCTTATTATTGATTGTGAGGCATCATTGATGTGTTTGATTATGGTGGAACACTTCTCCAAGTGGATTGAGTTGGTGGCACTTCTTGACAATTCCAATAAAGGGATAGCTTACTCGTTCCTGGATGGACCTTTTAGTCATTTTGATGAATCAATTGAGGTTTTGATTGATTGGGGTATAGAGTTCTTGGGGTAGTTTTAGAGCTTGTGTGACAAGGCCTTAATTGACCATTGTACTACCTTCCAAGATCACCCTAAGGTAGATGGTTTAGCAGAGAGAGAGTGGTTCAAACAATGAAGAGAGGATTATGTATCTGTGATTTGCAGAGAGGTCACTTAGGAGATTGGGATCTCCAATTACCTTGGTCGTCCATGGGCTATTGGTTCGGTTGGCAAGCCTCCTTAACATACTTCTCAACTTATTATGGACTTTATCTACAGCTATTTATTGAGATGGTACATAGTTTTGGACTTGGATGATCCAAAAGTATAGGTGAGCACATGTTCTCAATGGGCAAATATTTTTTGGAGAATGATCTCTTTTGAGGGGGTGCTAGGTAGGTTTGAAGTCTATGCAATCCAATTACAAGAGTCCTACCGGATACTCTCCCACCTAATATGAGGCCGATAGCCCTGATGGCCTTTGAGAACTTGGAAATTTGTCAACATAGGGATACCTTACACTATGCTACCATTTAAGAAAAGAGTTATAGACCCTTTATCCATTGAATTCATCCAAGTGACTATCTATAGCAAATAACACCAATGACACTTGATGTTACTATAGGCCGCACTATCTTGAGAATGCATGAGGTTTTTCCTTCTAGAGTCCTTGTGTTGGAAGGACATGATGGTGTTGTTTGGAGGGATCATGTGTGCAACTGTGCACCATGCCACCTCCCAAACATTGATGGCACTATGGATCCAATTTGGCACATGTACGTGCAGGGTTGTGGTGTATGTTATGTGGCTCTTTTGGTGGAGATGCTACTATTTTGGTGTTGATAGTTGTTTGAGAGTGTTATTTTTGGCTTGTTATCAATGATTTGACTGATAAAGAGCAAGAGCAAACTCGATTGATGAAACATGCAACAAGGATAGGGACAGTCACTTGTCTAGAAATGTTCAATCATTACTAAGGCTAAGTATTAAAGTGACTAGATATCTTGAGTGGTTAATACTCATGAAGTCTTGCAAGTCAATATTCAAGAGTTCAGTCAGATAATAGTGCTAAGGGACTATCTTTGTTTGTGTGTATATGTATCTATGTGCAATGAGAAATAAAGGTTCAAAGGCTGGTGTGAGCTTGTTTCAGTTGTGGAAGTAGCTTCCCGGACAAGGAGTGAACCATGTTATTTCCTATTAGTCCTCTGATTTATGTTTTATGGGCTTGATGATGTGCTATTATGAGAGGTCCTAGGGACTATATTTTCTAATAGAGAGGATGGCATATGGCATGTTTGACTCCTCCCCTTATGGTGGTTCTTCAAAGACAATGATCATGTCCTAAATGTACTTGATTTATAGCTAGTTTAGCATTTATGTGATGTAGATTACAAAAAAGTGACTAATGATGGGGCTCAACCCAGCCTCCTAATCTTTGCTCACCATAAGGTATACCACATACTTGGAGCAAATAGCTTGTTGCTACACAACATACATTGCTATCAACATCATACACTATAGAAGCACAACTCGCACATACGTCATACATAGACTCTAAAGTGCCACAATAATCAGATTGTTTACAACTCTCAAATCAACTCAACTCAGATCAGTACTTGATCTGTCACTCTATAAATTGCAAACAACTGGGTATTGATTACAGTCAAGCAACACCCACTCTAGCTAAGAGAATCCAAGTGATGCTCGCCCGCCTCTATCTACCATAGCCAAGACTTCAAAGGCTCAACATCAGAGAAGTGAGCTCTCTAGAGCTACACTCTGAAAGTATACCCTTGGACTTGAGCTAGGTTTGGAACCCTAACGGTCCCATTGATGGCACACTTGACGGTGCAAATGGTGCAAAGTGATGGTGGGCCTACCATGTCATCAATACCCCAAACATGAAATCTAACTATCAAAAATTAGTCTATGGGAAACTACTGAAATACCTCTAACTACTATCATTGCAACTCCAATGTCCAAGCAATCTAGATGCGACACTACAAATGGCATGACAAGCTATTTGGAGCTAGAGGAATCTAACTACTAGCTAGGGGGTTGATTGGGGCACTTTAGAATTCATGTATGACATATGTGTGAGTTGTGCTTCTATAGTGGATGATATTGACAATGATGTATGTTGTATATACGCATGACAACTATCATGATATTTTTAGCATCAAAGCTAGGTTGCTTGGATGCTAGACTGGTAGTGTTGGTAGTCATAGGTATTTTGATAGTTATTCATGGACTACTTGCTTGTGATCTGATTTTATATTAGGGCTACTAATCACATGGTGAGATACACCGTCACTTGTACCATTTGCACCTTTGGATGCACTGTTGGTTGGAGACCTAGGTCAAGCAGAGTGGTATACCTTCAAAGTGTAGCTCCAAAGAGCTCACTTCTTTGATATTGAGCCTTTGAGTTCCTAGCTACGGTGGACAGAGGCTGGTGAGCATCACCTGGAGTCAATTAGCTAGAATGGATGTGGCTTGACTATAATTAGTGCCCAGTTGTTAGTAGATTATTGAGTGAAGGATCAAGTAAATATCTGATTTGAGTGTGATTCTAATGGAATAATGAACTGATAATTGTGGCACTTTAGATTTCATGTATGAATTATGTGTGAGTTGTGCTTCTATTGTGTATGATGTTGATATCAATGTATTTTGTGTAGTGATGTATACACGGAAAAAATACTAAAGATGTGAAATCTTCCTTGATAGAGTGATAGTGTCAATATATGTTACATTCTCTCTTAGTTGACTCATCCATTCCTAGGGTCACTAGGGTATGTCTTTGCTCTTGCTCTAGTAAAGATGCTAGCTCTTGGATCCTAGCTTGACATGTAACACCCATTTGTGCATGTGTGTGGTATTGTGATATTTAGCTTAGTATTGCAAGTACTTGAAAGATATTATTTATATAGAGATAAAGGATGGTTCTACATTAGTCATAATTATCTAAAGTTAGTCATAGCTAAGATAGAGGGAACCTTACTTTAGAGGAAGTGGAAAAGATGAGTACCACTATTTTGGATTCTAATGTGTTGACTTGAATTATTCTAGGTGTTTGGCTTTGAGGAAAGAGTTGAGAACTCTTGGGCCCGCAAGCCTTTTTGTTTTGGATTCTTCTATAGTCCAAGGATAGCACATGTAAAGGAATCCTTGACTTAGTGGTTGGGTCAAGATAAGATCACATGCTTCGTGGAATATGCCCATGTGGATGGGTATTCCTTTATACTTTTTGACTTTACTTGACTTTTAGCCTAGTAACTTGAGTTACTCCAATAATTAGTAACTTTGGTATGTAACTATTTCACAAATATATAAACAAGGAGTGAGGAGGTACTCATCAATCTTTCATTTGCAACTATCTCTCTCTCTCATTGAGTTCTCTAGTGAGCAATGTCTTGAGTATTGGAGTGTTAGCCTTGAAGGAGTATGATGGAGTTGAGGTTCCTTACCTTCTTAGTCCATGGTGTGCTACCATAATAGCCATCAGAGGTTCATCCTGAGTGAGAGGTAGGCCAGTTCACATTTTTGGTTCCGTTGTTGGGACCTCCGTAGAAGGCAAGATAATGTTCCATGTTCAATTCTACATTAGGCAAAAAGAGGCTATGAGAGCTCACTTGGAGAGAACATTAGGATGAATCTTGGTTATGTTAGAGAACCAAGATCCATTTGTATACCCTGTAGTTCATTATGATGTCTTTGAGGTGATTTTTTACATCTTGTACTTATGAGAGGATTTGGAGAGATTGTGTGAGGTAGATTGCAAATTTTGGAGATTAGGTGATTTTGGGCAAAATCTCATGTTTGAGATCTGGACTTGAAATTTCTACACATGATATCTTGGGTTGTCCTTCAATTAGCACATTTGGAATTATTGTGAGAGCTACTATGCGCATTGGGATAGAATTTTTGAAAGTTGAAAAGGTAAACTGCTCTTGCAACCGCATGCTCTTTGGAAAATTGTACAGAGTCTACCATTATTCTGAAACTTTCCAAGAAAATTCAATAAATTATATCCTACCTGTTGACATAAAATTAGAGGCAAATCATTATTGAGCAGAGAGTTATAAGTTTTTAAAGTGAGGGGAGTGATTTTTAGACCAAATCTGAAATATATGTGTTGAATAGAAAGTGACTAGGCCAAATGGCCTGACAAAAAGAACTGAAATTTTGCAAGGAGGGACACCCTAGGATTATGATCAAGTGTGCTAAATTTTAGAGTATTGTGACATACCAGTTGTAAAATTTGACTAACATTGTGAGGAAGGGTCAATTTTGTAGAGTTTAGATTTCATGCATGAGGAGTGTGAGAGGAACAAAAAGCTTGTTTGAGTGTTTAGACTCATCTTGGGAACATGGAAGGTCACCAAGAGTGGAAATTGAGGTTATGCAAGGTTCCCCAAGATTTTGAGGTGATTGTAGGGGTGGATTTGAGGAGAAAAGAGTTTAGAATAGAATTTGAAGAGAGTGTTGAGAGGATCCAAAAACTACACCACTTGGAGAAAAGAGTGAGTCTAAGTGCTTTTTATGTGGAGAAGGGACGTAAGGCAAGTTCATGTCCATTGACTTCTGAGAGCAAAAGATTGAGAGAAAGGAGAGGCTTACTTGACTTGGGTTTGCATGTTAGACCTTCTTCACCAAGATTGGGAGTGAGAAGATCTAAAACCAAGCAGTTGTGTGAGGTTTGTGGAGTGGAAGGACTTCCAAAAGGACATGAGTGTAGTGGAGTAAAAGCACTTTTGGAGACTTTGGTGAAAGATCCTGGAGAGAGTCTTAGTACAACTACAAAAAATTTACCACCTTCATCAACTAGTTCTCAAGATTAGTGATAGAGATAATCTTTCAACTTATGGATAAACTATCCATGAGAATTCAATTAATATGCACTCTAGGATTTGATATTTTTATAGAAATCTTGAAGCAACCTAAACCTTTTGTGTTCCCTAGAGTGGATTATTCTCAGATACTGTTAGTCATGTATATACTCTATCAGTAATAGAGTGAGAGAAAAGAAAAGAAAAAGGGATAAAAATTGAGAGAAAAGAAAGATAGTGAGCGGTTAAGATGGAGATACTTCCGGTTTTCTTTGGCAAGGATGGAGAAGATATGGAGGCCTTTGTGAGAGACTTGAAAAGAGCTTGCATACAAAACAATGAGAGGAGGATGAGAATGAGTGGGCCTCATTATTACTAGATTTCTTTGAGGATGCAGCACTTACATGGTATGAGTTAGAATACCAAAAGAGAGAGAGGAGAGATGGGGCAGAAGAGTCTTGGGAGACTTTGACTTCAGCACTCATTGAAAAATTTCTTCTAGATTAAATTTATGAGAGATTGATAAGTGAGGTTACCTTTCTAAAACAAGGAGATGGAGAGAAAGTGAGATTCTATGTGGAAAGAGTGGAAAAGTTAGAGTCTAGATTTTGCACTGTGTTGAGGAAGGGTGGAGATGATGTAGAGACTACTATGATTGGCATAGGAGAAATTCTCACCAAGAATTTTGTGAGAGGATTGAGAACACAAATTAAAAGCAAGGTGAGATATGAGAAACCTCCTTCCAAGGTTGAAGCTATCAAGATTGCAATTTGTATGGAGGAGAGTTTAGAAAGGGATGAAAGTGATTTGGTGGTGAATGAGGTTATGCATCCTCCTCAAGGTTAAAAGTATGGTGGAACTTCTGATACTTTGGTGGAAATGGTTGCACCACAAGTAGTATTTGCTCCAATGCTTGCACCTCCACCAAAGGATCCACTTCAAACCATCACGGAACAACTTGCAGATCTCAAGATCAATGTAGTGCAACTATGGGAGAAGAGAGAGGTGGATCAAAATGTGGGGAGAGGGCATAGGAGTTATGGAAACTATCCATATAGAGAAGGCCAACCAACCAACAATATCATTGAGAGAAATTGTTTTGGTTGTGGAGGAAGAGGCCATATTCAAACAATTGCCCAAATTCTACTTACCATGGAGGAAGGGATTATGAGGGAGCCAGTAGAGGGAAAGAGTGAGGTAGTGAAACCCAAGTGGCTCCTAATCCAAATAAGGGTAAGGGGATAGCATCTATAGATGTGATTGAGCACAATTATGAGAAGGGAGAGTGCTCAAACTCCAAGAGTCTTAATTTAGAGCTTTTGGCACAAGAGAAGAAAAGAGCTCATTTTGCAAAGGATGTGCACTCTTCTCAAGGATTTACTCCTAGCCAAGATACTCTTATGCCTACTAGGAGCACTTGGACAAGCACTTCAACACCATTAACAACAAAGACTCCAAGGAAGAAGTTGGAGATGGAGTACTTCTTGATCCCAAAGCAACAATGGAACAACAATGTCTTGGAAGATGTTGGTAGTCACAAAACTAACATCACAGTGGGCCAATTGATTGCTTTGAATGCTACTTTGAGAAAGGAGCTTAGAGGTGGTTTGAGTTCTACAAGGAGCAAGAGGAAGAAGAAGGCAAAAGTTTTAGTATCAATGGGGGTGGTGGATGCTAAACCAACACCATGGGAGGCTTGTGAATATGCCTCCAAGATTAATGTGAGAGTAAATGGTCATGACATCAAGGATGCATTGGTTGATGGAGGATCAGCAGTGAATGCCATGTGAGAAAGGTTGATGAAGAAGATGGGTATGATACCTTCAAGACCTTCAACATTTGTGGTGAACATGGCAAACAAGCAACAAGTTTGACCAATAGGGGTGATGGATAAAGTGGTAGTTTCAATTATAGGAGTTCAAAATCTCATGACTTTCCAAGTCTTGAAGGATTCAAGCTATGACTTACTTCTTGGGAGGCCATGGTTGAGAGCAACATGCACAACTAATTGATGACACAAAGGGTACTTGAGGATTAGGCAATCAAACCATAGAGTCACAATTCATATGACTAACACCACCAACACTTCACATTCAGATACACCATCTTCTGATTATTGGGTATCAAATTCTGAAGAAGGAGCTTCAAGTGTGGACACAAGTATGGAGGAGGAGACTTCCACTGAGGAGGATGAATTTGAATCGGATTCAGATGTGTATCCCTTGTGTGCTATGGATTTTTCACCTAAGCCAGAGGTTTTGAAGGACCCAAATAAATCACCATTGACACTTGAGGAGGTAGAGAGAAGGTTAGCTACCCTCAAGTATGGCCCAAATGTTACCAAGGAGGAGAAGGTGAGATTTGAGGAGATTTTCCACAAGTTCATCCATGTGTTTGCTTTTAGTTACAAGGATTTGAAGGAAGTCACCTTGGAGAAGCACAAGATAGAGGTGGAGTCACATGTAAGACCAATCCGCCAAAAGCAATGTCACATTAGCCCACCAATATCTTTGATTGTGAAGGAGGAGATTGATAAGCTCAAGGAGGCTGGATTTATCTTTGAGGTGGAGAATTTAGAATGGGTGCCTCAAATTGTGATTGTGAAGAAAAAGAATGGAAAGCTTTGAGTATTTGTGGATTACAAGAAGCTCAATGTTGTTACCAAGAAAGACTACAACCCATTACCATTCATTGATGAGATCTTGGAGGAGGTTGCAGGTGATGAGAGGTATAGTTTTGGAGATGGTTATAGTGGATATAACCAAATCAAGATTGCACCAGAGCATTAACAACTCACCACATTCACAATACCTTGGAGAACTTATGATTTCAAGATCATGCCTTTTGAGCTTTGCAATGCTCCAGCCACATTCCAATGGTTCATGAACAAGGTATTTGAACCTTTCATTAGGAAATTTGTGAGAGACTTCATTGATGGCTTTTGTGTCTATGGGAGCAAGGAAGAGCACTTTGAGCACCTAATTAAGGTCTTGCAATGCTTGGATGAGGCAAATGCATCACTCAACCCAAGGAAGTACATTTTTGGATGTGAAGAAGGTCTACTTTTAGGGCACATCATCTCCAAGGATGGAATAGCAGTTGATCTTGAGAAGGTGAGGAAAATCTCAGACCTTCCATTCCCTTCAAGCTTGACAAAGTAATGCCAATTTTTGGAGATGGTTGGGTACTATAGGAGGTTCATCTTCTCATTTTCCAATAAGGCTTATGCACTGACCATCTACATGAAGAATGGTGTAGATTACATGGTGATTTTAGAAGACAAAGAGGCTCTCAAAGCTTTTGAGGAGCTCAAGCAATCCCTTGTTGTAGCTCCAATTCTTGCTAAACGTGATTGGAGTAAGCCTTTCATCCTCTACACTGATGCTTCTAATGTAGCTATAGGATGCACTCTTAGTCAATTAGACCAAGATGGGAATGATCATCCAGTAGCTTATGCTAGTAGGCAGATGGTTTCAATAGAGAAGAACTACTCTATCATAGAGAGAGAAGGGTTGGCAATGATCTTTGGTCTCAAGAAGTTTAGACACTTCTTGATTGGAGGGAAAGCCACCATTGTCATAGATCACAAGGCTTTGAAGTACATCTTCAATAAGCCTAATGAGGAAGGGAGACTAGCAAGGTGGATGATAATCTTGTCTAAGTATGACTACACCATTGAGGATAGGCCAGGGAAGAAACATGCAAATGCAGATTTGTTATCTAGGGCCTATGATCATGATGGAGATGAACCAGTGGATGATTCCTTCCTTGATGAGGAGCTCATGAAAATCTCAATCACTCAAGAGGTTCCAATGGAGTAGAAGGAGATTGTGGATTTTAAACAAGAGGTAACTATCCCAGAGGGATGCTTGCTAGGGAGAAGAAGGCACTTGCAGCAAGATCTAGACCTTACACAATGGTGGAGAATATTCTTTTTCATCAAGGAGTAGATGGTCTACTTCAAAGAGCAGTAGGTAAGGAAGAGTCTATCCTACTTATAAAGGAGTTCATGAAGGTTTAGTGTGTGGAGGACACTTTGCAGGAAAGGTGATTGCTTTCAAGATTCTAGATGCATGTTACCATTGGAGAGGGATTTTCAAGGATTGTCTTGATTATTGCAAAACTTGTCATGTTTGTCAAGCTTTTGCTAGAAAGTCTACATCCACTCCACCACTTACATCAATTCCATTACAAGGACCTTTTGAGAAGTGGGAAATTGATTTTCTAGGTCCTCTCAATAAAACCCCAAGGAACAATTGGTATATTGTGGTAGTTACTGATTTTCTTACCAAGTGGGTTGAGGCTAGACCATTGAGGGACAAGAATGAAGATGAAGTTGGTAGATTTCTTTATGAACACATTATCACTAGGTTTGGATGCCCTTTGGAGTTGGTGTTTGATAGAGGAGGAGAGTTTACAAGAAGCATTACTACAGCCATGCTACAACATTTCTCTATCACACATATAGTAACTACATCCTATAAGCCAAATTCCAATGGCTTGGCAGAGAGAACCAATCAAACCTTGTGCATGATGTTGGCTAAAGATGCAGAATGGAGGGGGCTAAACATCATTGTGACAAGAGGATTCATGCAATTTTGTGGGAGTATAGAAGAACCATGAAGACTTCTACCGAGTATTCTCCATTTCAATTGGTATATGGTATTGAGTCTACCTTACTTTTCACTTTGATCTTCCTACCTTCCAAAGCATTCATAGGAGATTGAAGAAAGCACAAGGAGGTGATGCAAAGAAGTCAAGGAAGGAACAACTCATGGAGTTGGAAGAGGCAAGAGCAGTTGCTATGGTTTGAGTGGAGCAAGCCCAAAGGAAACAAAAGGAGAGCTATGACAAGAGGAAAGGCAAGAAGAAGGTGGAGCCTTTCAAAGAAGGTGATTGGGTAATGTTGTTTGATTCTATTCGATTCAAGAGAGTGCAAAAGAAGTTTTTCCCTAAGTACTTTGGACCTTTCATAGTAGAGAAGGTGTGGGGCAATTACACCTATGATCTCAAGGAGTTGGGAGGAAGACACTTTGATAAGATTAACCATAATAAGTTAAAGATGTATCATAGAAGGTAGAGAGACCTTCACTTTGAGGACAAAGTGAAAACTTAGTCCGGGGGTAAATGTAACACCCATTTGTGCATGTGTGTAGTATTGTGATATTTAGCTTGGTATTATAAGTACTTGAAAGATATTATTTATATAGAGATAAAGGATGGTTCTACATTGGTCATAATTATCTAAAGTTAGTCATAGCTAAGATAGAGGGGACCTTACTTTAGAGGAAGTGGAAAAGATGAGCACTACTATTTTGGATTCTAGTGTGTTGACTTGAATTATTCTAGGTGTTTGGCTTTGAGGAAAGAGTTGAGAACTCTTGGGCCTGCAAGCCTTTTTGTTTTGGATTCTTCTATAGTCCAAGGATAGCACATGTAAAGGAATCCTTGATTTAGTGGTTGGGTCAAGATAAGATCACATGCTTAGTAGAATATGCCGTTATGGATGGATATTCCTTTATACTTTCTGACTTTACTTGACTTTTAGTCTAGTAACTTGAATTACTCCAATAATTAGTAACTTTGGTGTGTAACTATTTCACAAATATATAAACAAGGGGTGAGGAGGTACTCATCATCCTTTCATTTGCAACTATCTCTCTCTCATTGAGTTCTCTAGTGAGCAATGTCTTGAGTATTGGAGTGTTAGCCTTGGAGGAGTATGATGGAGTTGGGGTTCCTTGCCTTCTTAGTCCATGGTGTGCTACCATAATAGCCATCCTGAGTGAGAGACAGGCTGGCTCACAGACCGTGCATTAGGGCATTCTAACTGGCACTAGCTACCTTCTCTATAAGGATGAGGTTTCGCCTAAGTTTGGTCCAACCATCTACATCTTCATTACTCACTTGTGAGTATGGTTCTACACTAGATGCAATAGCAGTCCATATGACATGATGTCCTTTTTGAGGATAGAGGATAGCTACCCATGATGCCATTAGGGATAATAGTGTTTGTTATGGCATGAGAGAATGGATACCTTGCTTGGAAGGAGCATTCTTATTCTTTGCAAACAAAAAATGTTTGAGCAAATTTATACTTGGTTTGAGATGATCAAGTCAAAATTGCAGATGTTGTGGTTACAAATCTTACGTGTGATGTAGTTTTGGAGGGAGTGATTACTCATCTCCCTGGATGGGTCGTGAGTAGAGCAACAACATTCAAAGTCTCCACGTGTAGAGGTATGCAACAAGGTCACCTCTTTGTTCCTCTAGCCTTGGAGCTATATGGAGAGATGGACATGGTGTTCAACATATTTGTCAAGGAATGCACAAGAGCTTATCACATTAGACATCAAGGGTACCACTCTCATACTTTGTAGCATACTCTAGACAGCATGTGTCCATTGCTCTACAAAGAGCATTGGTGGTGTAATCCATAGGAGAGCAATCACACCAGGTGATGTTTTTTAGATGCTCCAATAGTTTGTAGACCTTACGACTTGCATAGCTTGGATATCTTAGGTTCAGTAGGGCAAATTTCTCATATTGGCGCCTAGTCCCATTTTACCTCTTTTGTCTCTTCCTTGTATGGCTTGATGGTGTCTTCTCATCCTTCATGTGTTCTATCCGGCCGCCCTTTTGGATTTATTTGTTTTTTGTAATATTTTTCCATGTTGGTATCTGAAGCAAATTTTAGACTATATCTTTCCCTTTTTTTTCTTATAGATTGTACATTTTTCCTTATCAAGAAGATTTGATTTGAATATTTTTTTTACTAGGTTTTAGTTGTGCAACATTTTACTCATCAAATGCAACTAATAATTACAAATTTCTTTTAAATGAAAACCTGAGCATTTAATATAGAACTATATCAAGTTTTAACTTGCTTCATATACACATATGATACGATGTCCCGTAGAACGTTTGAAATTGAGTGTCAGTACTATAGGTAGCATTAAACCCAAAAGCAAAAGAATATAATTCACAGAGAGGAATGTCGAAAAATATCACGACATGCTTCGTGTATACAAATACATAGAAAAAGACATTTTTCAAACCGACTTCAATCAATTGGTGTGATAAATAAATTTGGAAGCCTCGGATGCAGTTGACTAGAAATTCAAACTTAAGGGGGGGCTATACACATATTTTGCAGAAAGTCAATGATGAGACTTGCTTACGCCTTTCTAAGGACAGAGAGCCCACAAGCAAAGGGTGCGGCGGGAATCTTGGAAAGTAGCTGCGTGAAGTTGCGTAAGTATTTCTTGTCGTGATGTTAGAGTATTACAGTATTACGTATTTCCTACCGCCAGTCTCTTGGCAGCCTTTTTGAAACGGAAAACCATGTGCTACTTCCACCGAATTCTTTTTCTGTTTTTTCACTTTCACTGTATCCACAACACTTGTTCCGTGCGGGTCCCACCAGGCTGGATTAGCAGTTGACTGTTAAAAGGCGAGATATCGATCGACACTTTGTTCTCGGTAGATCATTGGAATCGGATTCGCACGAGTCATACAAGAAGAAAAGTGGAAAATAAAGGAGAGGTCTTTCTTAGCTGATGACATCGGAGTCGTGTAGAGGTACTGTAGCTTGTGAGCTTGTTGTTCGCAAAAGATCAAAGGTACCAGGAGTGGCTTTGCCAACACCTAGCTCTCTAGAAGCTTCTTGAACTGACACAAATAAAGTCACCAGCACCGCGGTTTACTTTGGTTTATTGGACTACCCTATCCGACTACTGTAGTAGAGATAAGTGGACAGCACTACACAAGATCTGTACCTTGTAAATTGAAACTAACAGTACGTGGCACTATCGACAAACAAACTGCATACCAAGGATTTTCATCCAAATTGTTTTCTCGCTTCAGTATCATGAATTGTATCGGTAGAAACTCGATCTCTATAAATTCCAATTTGAATAGCTTAAATTAGAGGCATAGTGCTTATCAAAATCAAAAGTACGCAGTGAATCAAGTGATGTGAAGGAGAAAGGCACTATGAGAGGAATCTTATAACACTATTGGACCTTACTTTTAAGTTGTTCTTTGTCAAGTATTTTGATTAGTAATACTAATAAGCATTTCTACACCATTTTGACGATTCAAAAGTTCTCTGATAGAAAAACGAATTTCCTTTTGCTGTTCGGATTAAAGTTTTAAAGAACTATCAAAATGTCATAAAAAATTGTAAGATTTATTCCAACATGCATGTATGGCATTATTACAGAGATATAGAGTTCTACTTTTAGAGTGAGCAGATAAGAGTGCAGAAACGCAGAACCTCCAATCTGTATGGACTACCGTGTCGATATTCCTGTAATTTTACTGACCACTTAGCATTTCAATTTGGGATACCGCAGCTTTTTGGCAAAACAAACATCATAAGTTCCAGATCCCTGCAATGTGGCCAAGGACACACGAGATACTCTAAGT
Source organism: Lunularia cruciata (assembly GCA_948567375.1). NCBI lineage: Eukaryota > Viridiplantae > Streptophyta > Marchantiopsida > Lunulariales > Lunulariaceae > Lunularia > Lunularia cruciata. Next base: position 60,198,776 of record OX419762.1, on the reverse strand, counting down.
TCCAGATCCCTACCGGTAGTGTGAGTTAAAGTCCTTTGGCAAAGAAACATGATATATTCTAAGTTCCAAATTGCCGCTATGAATTCTCCGGTAGGGTAGAGCTAAAAAATTTGGAGAAGGTTACCAGTGTGTTGAGATCCTTCTATAGGCTACATTATCCTCAAGGTGGATTCAATCTCTCCACCTTTTACGGGCACTGGGGCTTTCGCCTGTTGGGCAATTCTTCGTGTAGAGTTACAAACAAAACAAAAGTTCAGATGTTTGCAGATATGGTCTGGCTGTGAAGGACACAGTTTGATTAATAGTAATTGATACTCACGGATCCCAATGAACAGCCCTATACGAGCGATCGCGAAAGTATCTAGAATTAGATACCACTGACTATCTCCGTGTTCCAAAACAAGAAGCTCGCAGTAGCCAAGTTAGAAATGATACAATAACAATTCAAGGCACGAGTATATTGAAAAAGGTGTCATTCGTGCGAAGAACCTTATAAGCTATCAGTAGTCAAATGCCCTATTAGAATGAATTCAGTGATTCCTGCAAAGATCTCTTAAGCGAAAAGGCGACCACGTAGAACACAAGAAGGATCTCTTAAGTAAGATCTCTTAAGTGCGTTTAAAAGAGGACTGTTCCAGAACCTTGTGAGCTGGACAACACCGAAGTCCGGAGTACATGACTGAAATGACTGAATTCTACTGAGTGAATCTCCTGAGTAAATCAAATATCTCAACCAGCCTATCCGTATTTTGGGAAAGGGGGAGACTGTGAGAACGGAATTCACATGATTTCTACCAGCCCAACTTAACATGATAACGAGGAAGAACTACTTCATGAATAGCGACGGATGACTATCCGTCGGTAGACCTTTTTCATGAACAAACCGTACTGTACAATAAGCTCCTCATTCCTACCCTCAAAATTGAGAATCTCTAATTGTACAATAACTGGAACGAACGCTGATATGCGGACGAGAATATTTCTGATATTTGAAGCCACCAGTAAAGATGGCCGCGATCCTTCGAACTTGATGGCAAACTCTGTTACAAAACTCGAATCGAATCTCTCGCCTCCTCCTAAAGTTTAGATCACACATGGTCCCGCTTCAGATGATCAAGAAAGTCAATTGTTAAGTCGCTATCAAATTGCGAAGTCGGACACAAGCGTTGAGTCTGATGGGGCTGTGGCATTTCCCTACTCCAATCAAACTGCCTTAAGGCATATTGGTTGGAACTGTGTCAATCAAGAACCCACAGCTTCTGGCTCTATTTCCCTAAGCGTGAAAGAGTTCACACACATTTCCCTACTGTGTCGTTTGAGCGTGTGCTCTCGCTGCTGCAAACAAGAAGTTTGTATCCCTCTTGAGGTACTCTAGACACAGTAATTCCGCGTCGGTGAAACATTCCCTCTTTCTTGCAGGAGCGGGCTTCAAGAAACCTGCATTTGGTCCGAAGCCATAAGACATCCCTGGCATCCTTCCTCTCGACGCTATGTTCATCATCATGCGCACATAAGCATCCCTCAGCCTTGCTAACAAGGAAATTGGGGATAAAATCTTGATTTTGAGCTTCGGCATCTTGAAAAGCCACGAACGTTTGTGCATCCTCTCCGTCTTACCTTTGACAGGTCTACCTTTGCCAAATCCTGGTCGTCTGTTAAGTCGCTGATACGATGTTCGGGACCGACCACTCCTGACTCGCGTCCAGCTCTCAGGGATCACCCCTGTAAACCCGTCCATGGTTGCGGTTATCGTTGGAGCTTTGAATCCTTTTGTTCACTTCTGTGATCAGCGCAGCACCAGCAGAATCCTCATCAAATTGGTGCAGTCCAGATTAGAAGAACATCCTCGACACAGGATGAGCTCTGGAATTCTTCACATGCTCCTTAATCAATCAGACGCACTCCTCATTTCTTCCCAGAAGAGCTTGAACACGGAACACGAAAACATCAGAGCGACTATGCCTGACCTCGAGTCTGTCACGGTATACAGCAGATGAAGAAATCAACTCCTTCTGTCTCGGTGGCCTTTGGGGAGTTAAGACGATGCTTCCTAGAGAGCAACCTTCAGGACAACTCCGTGGCTTCGACCTCGTCACTGAGATGAACACTTATACCTATACCCCAAGTTGACATTAAAACTTAATACTATTCCTTGGTGTCCCAAAGTTACATGACGATGAATCTTATATACCACAAAGTGTGTTATTTTGTACCATCATACTTGCAAAATCATGACACACTCGCATCCCACCTCACATGAATCGCAACTCACAGTTGTGAATGTTCTTGTCAAAGGTATTAGAAAGAAGGTGATCGCGTGAGATAACGAGAAGGATGGGAAGACGCCATCAAGCCCTACAAGGAAAAGACACAGAGGGTAAAATGGGGCTAAGCCCCAATAGCACAGGTATCGGTGAACTCGGGTTGAAGTATTATGGACTCGGATGATGAGTCGGTTGGAGTTCGGGATTTGAGCGAGAGCTCATACGGGAGGAGAGAGATCAACTTGGGTGGAATTTTAAATTTTAAATTGCAAGGGGTATACTAAGTTATAGGTTATAAGATAATACATTAATTTTAATTTTAGATTTTTATTGTTATTCAAAATAAAATCATCTAAATTTTTACAAGAAGATATAAATGTATATAGGTTTTGTACTGTTCTGGATTATCTTAATTTGGAGTGCTAGATTGTGAATTTTTTAATTTTTTTTAGTTCTATTAAAATCTAGTTTGAAAATTATAAAGATGTGAAATAGAACTTATGAATTTTTTTAATTTTCAGGGCTTCAGAATTAATCATTTATGCATGTGAGGTGGGATGCAGAATGTGTTATGATTTTGCAAGTATGGGAAGATACAAGACAACATCTTGTGTTACTATTGTTATTTTTGCATTACTCTAGATAACCCTCTATTTGCTTGTCTAGAGAGACACAAGATACTAGTCACTAGATACACGGGACTAGTGTGTCCAAGACTCCTTACCTTGCTTACCTTGCTTACCTTGCTAAGGGAAAATATCTATATGAGAAACATTCACAAGGATTCTGATAAGGAAAGATATACATGGAATTCCTACATGAGATGAGTGATCAGCCTGATATAGTTGAAATTTGGGATAAACATGCTATATTGATCCCTTCAGTGATATTAATATTGGGTATATTGATAATTTATGGGAATGGTTAACATAAAAAATGTGCTAAATTCCATGGTCATTTGAGATTAGTTCTTCATATCCAAGCTTATTCCATAAGCTTCCATAGGTACTTTATGATGATGCTAGATATGCTTTTGCTTACCATTTAATCCATTTGCATGTGATTCCTTAGATGAGTTAGCATGGTTCTTATTTCTCTTACTCCCACTACAATATCTTTGTTATACTAGAGATATATTGATCAAGTAATGGGAATGGTTCAAATAAGAACAATGTGCTAAACTTTCAGGCTATTTGAGATTAGTTGTCCATATCCAAGTTTATTCCATGAACTTCCATGTGTACTTGATGATGAGGCTAGATATGCATTTGCTTACCAATCAATTTATTAGCATGTGATTCCTCAAATGAGTTAGCATGATTCTTTCTTATTATTATTATGATAGTATCTTTGTTATACTAGAGAGTGATGTATGTGGAAAATGAGGTGGCTATTATATTTCATAAACTCTAGATTAGGGACAAGGCTACTTGACAAGAGTAGTCCATTCAAGTTACATATTTTAAGAGATAACTTTAGTCACAAAATACTATCAATTCTGTTTGGTTATGATGGCATTTGATCTTAGGTTAGGCTAGAGAGTTTAGTAGAGTGACAAGCCATACATCATTTGTCTATGGTTAGTTCCACTATTGAGACTATTTCCTCCTTATGTCTATTATATCTTTCACGAAGAGAAGAAGTACCATCAAAAGTCTTGGAGTATCAACTTAAGAAGTTTGATTGCTTTTTGCCCATGCATTGTGCATAACTCCATGCCTCTCTTAATGGTCTTATCAAGGATGGTTTATAAGTATCTTAAAGATTTCTTCCAAGCAATAATCCCTTTAGTAGTTTTACTGAGTTTCTCAAGTGGTTGCAATAGTAACAAGGGAGAAGATTCCTATGTCAATTAGCCAAGTGTTACTAGTTTACCTCTTACAAAGGAGTAAGACATAGAAGCAATAGATCAATTGCTATTGAAGAGGTCTTATTGTGTCTTATTAATTATACTATTATCCTTTAGCATCATTCTTACTTCTAGTAAAACCTTTGTCCATATAAGTTTGGAGCCTACCTTGGTCTAGGTAGTGCAATCCACATCCCCAAACTGCCTTTGGGATGACAAACGGGGATGGGAATTGACTTTGGGGACAAGGACAATGGAAAAAACTATGACTGCTAGAAATAGTGCAATGCATGTCTTCCCTTTTTTCTTCCTTGTGATGATGCAAGGAACTGACACTATAGTTCTCTTTATTCTAAGTGTATGTTTCTCACTAGCCAAGTATTTTGCAGCACTAGTATTTAGGTTAGTATTTATTCAAATAGGTCTTACTTTTATATAGACTTTAGACTCTCCCATATAATACTTTTTGTTTAAGAATTCTACCTTTGGTTTGACCAATCCAAAATTTATTTTTTGTTTCTAATTTGAGTCATAAATTGAACTTCTACCAAGATCATAAACTTATACTATCTAATTATTACTAGTAAAAGTAACTTAAAGATGAAAATTATTAAAACTCTAAGTATAACATGCCTCTTTGTTAAATTTGAGCACTCTCACAAACATTTAGAATTATAATATTTTTTGTGCTCTTGCCATTTATCCTAGTGTCAAATGCTTGACCTTCTAAATCTTCTAAATGTAAAGAGCAATTTTCATATATTGTTACTACTTTCTAAGGCTCCTTCCACCTTAAATGAACTTACCTTGGAAACTTCAAATGGTTATTACCACAAAGCAACACTAAATCTCCTTTGCAACATTTGATTTGCATAAATTATATTATGCTTTGGTTTTCCCTTCTTCTAATTTTGCTTTTCTCTTTTGTCTTCTTTTGAAAATTCTATTCTACTAACTCTATATCTTCTTCTATTTTCTTTACAGCTTCTAATTTATCTATCTAATTCCCTCTTATTGATATTCTCTCTTCAAATATAACTAACTAGTTGAGCATTCAAAAAAATTAGCGTGATTAGGATCATACCATATTTTAGATAGAAATATATCTTCTTGTTGTAATCTTCTATTCAGTTTGGAAGGTCCATAGAAGTAAAGGTAACTTTGTATCCCAATTAAATGAATGATTCACTATAACATTTTGAGAATCTTATGCAGAATTCATTAGATTTTTAATCCATCCATTGTCATTGGATTATATTTTTTTACCACCCTATGCTTGATCTGAAATATTAGGTTGTTCTTCTATAATGGTGTTGATAAAATTTGTTGCTTTATCTTTTACAAATTTTAGAGTGCATATGTATCTTGTAATGATGGTATGAAAAATTAAAATTTACCGCCATAGCTGCATAATCTTTTGAGTAGCTTCATCTTCTATCATCTTGGTAGCCTAATAAGTTGCAACTAAAATATATCTTCATTTAGTATTTCAAATTAATAATTAAATTGGACACACAAAACCGATACACAATTTCTTATGTGGTACAAATAGTAAGATATCATAGTAGACCTTATACTTTTAACAATACACTAACAAATCAATGCATTATTTTGATAAGAAATAGGTCAAACCCACAAGGATATTATTCAAGAATGAACAAATACAAAAAAAAAATTCACTTTGAAGTTGTTTATTGTGTTTTGTTCAAAATCTTGGGCAGAAATTACTCCCAAGAGAGAGTGATGTCACCAAGAAGGCACACTACAAAAATATCAAGGGAATACTCACAATCCAAAAGAAGAAATTCCAATTAATGCCTAAAAGTAATGTTTCAACCAAAAAGTGCTAACTTTAAAGTCCACTCCAAAAATACATTTTCTTCTTTCAACAGGGGTAATAATATTTTGAAGAAGTAACTTTGCTTGAGTCTTGAAACTTTGTATTTGCCATTGTACATTATTGTCAATATCATAACACTCAAAGGTATTGTTTCTAGACAACCATCACGTAAACCAAGGATCAAACACTTAGCAATTCTTATTGCAATAATTCATACACAAAAACACTACAACTAGTCAAGTACTTCAATGTAGATTCAAGGAAAAAAAAACAAAGAGCTTTAACTCTTTTGCTTTATTCACCCTTCATTGAACAAAACACAAGGTACTTCCACTAAACCACTTAAGTGGTTGAGTACATTTAGAAGTTATAAACTAAAAACTACTTAAATTTCCTAATTTTTTGAAAAATATTGTAACAATATGGAGTTTAGCGACAAAATTAGTTAGGGCTAACAAAGTAGTATATAGGACACATTAGCCTAAAATATTCCAAAAGCATCTAGGAAGCTTCTTGGGAAGCTTTTGGCTAGTTTAGCTTGCACTCCAAGTAGGTAGCTTCTAGAAGCTTCCAATTAGCTTAGCTTGCATGCCAAGTAAACGGCTTCTAGAAAGAAGCTTCTTGGTTAACTTTGCTTACACTCCAAGAAAATGGGTTAAGGAAGCTTCTTGAGAAGCTTCTCAAGAGCCTTGTATGCTCCCTATAAATACCAAACCCAAAGCTCATGTTAGGCATTTGCAATTTCCCACACTCAAGTGTCCCAATGTGATCTTCCATTCACCTATTTCTCTCCTCGGTCTTGGTCTTTTACAAATACAAAGATAATCATCTTCCCAATTGCCTAAGAAGTCTAATTGCTAGTTCCTCCTTGCCTTCTTGATGTACTAATTCCTTTGGTTCCAAGTCTTTTACAACAATATTGGATCTTTAGTTAACTTCAAATAATGTTATTTCTAAGTTTTCCTAAGCTCTAGGAATTTTTGCTCTATTCTTACTCTAAGGTCTACCACTACTTGTTCTAACATTTGATCTTTTAGAGAGCAAGAAAAGCATTACTGTGCTATCTTCAATTCATGCACTTTGCTTGAATTGGTAGTTGCCTCAATGAACTCTTGCATGATGGTTATTATTACTTCATATAATTTATGCATAATATTTTCTTTCTTCCCTTGCATGTATCCTTCACCACCAACTTCACCTCTCCATCACCTTAATCCTCTTTCATTGCCATTTTGGGGATCTCCAACTTTGACTTGACATCCTTGAGCACTTCTAGCTCCCAAGTTGGGATGTATGTTATATCCAACTTAGAATTCTTATTATCAATTTCCTTATGTGCTTCAATCTCTTTTCAATCAAAATTTTCAAGTTTGATTCTAGTCTCTTTCCTATATAAAGCAAAGGTATGCTCCAATTGACATTGTTGTGAGGTTAGCCATTGGTAGTCTCTAGTCAATTGGTCAATATTTCTTGACAAAAGGCTAATCTTTGACTCTATGGTTGCTTGGATAAATACTAAACTAGTCCAAAGAATTGCAAACTCATCTTCCAAACCCTTCACATAACCATTTTATAAAAAACCAAGGAGGGAAATAGGAGAATGAAAGATTGGAGTGAAAGATCATATTAGAACTCTAGAATAAGAGAACTTCAAATGCATGACATGAGCTTGGGCTTTGGTATTCATAAGGAACATAAAAGGCTCTTAAGAAGCTTCTCATGAAGCTTTTTAGAAGCTGCATAGGTAAGCAAACCAAGAAGCTTCTTTCTAAAAGCCGCCTACTTGGCGTGCAAGCTAAGCCAAGAAGTCCTTCTAGATGTCATCACTTGGCATGCACATGATCCAATATTTGGAAGTTACCAAGAAGCTTCCTAGATGCTTCTAGAATATTCATATAAGTCTTTGCTAATTTAGCCTATTTTCTACTTCATTAGTCTTGACTAGCTCATAAGTAAACTCTATATTGTTGCAATAAGGCATGATCACCTTTAGGTATTACTATTCAACTTCTTGGGGGGTGTATTACATCTACAAATGCATTCTTAGGATGCAAATATGGTCCAAGGATTTTGTCACACACTTTCTACACTGAACACTTACAGAAGATATCCTTCATGTAGATTACCTTCCTCTTTTAGGAGATACACAAGTAGTATCTAGTATACTTTCCTATATTATTTCTTATCAATCAACCTATCTTATTTGCATTGCTCCTCCTTCTCCAACCTCCTTATCATGTTTGAAATCATTTGATAGTAGGATCATAGGAGTATTTGGTAATATCGCCGGACAAGTGCCTTTTGAGTGTGTGAAAATAAACTTGGTATGTAGATAAACATCTTTACTAATCTTATATAGAGGAGTAGTGTAACTATCTATGGAAGAGATGATGCTCATATCATTTTTGGTTAGTTAGGCATTGTCAACACCTTTGCTTTCCTCTCAATTTTTGGTGATTGAGAGATTAGTCTTGGAGACATATGTGAGAAAGGTAGAGGAGGGATCCTTTTCTCTCCAAGTACTACTACTAAGACAAGAGATGGTTTTTTTTCAAGCACAAAATGAGTGTCCATCCTTTGCTTCTTTGCCTTTTGACTAGACTAAAGAGTTGAGTCTTCTTTGATGGACCAACAATTTCAATGGGCTCTATAAGGTTGTAAGCTTTTGAATTCTAGTTGGAACTTGCATTAGTGCTTTTTGACTAGCACCAATACTTTCTCTAAGACTATGCAATTCTGCCTGGTTTGGTTCATCCATATACATCTTTGTAACTCACTTTTGAGTAACTAAGATGCAATAAGTTCATCTAAGGTAATACTACACTCAATTATGATTAAAGTACTATCTTAGATGTAGGAATGGTGCATATAACTTGTTGTCCTTTTAGAGGACCAAGGATAGCTACATCTAATGCAATCAAAGATATAGTGTTTATAATGGCACAAGATAGGGATAATTTATTTAGATTATTCATTATAAGAAATATTAGTAAGGGTATATTATAGATAGTCTAAGATGATTAAGTGATAGTAGCGGATATCATGGTTACAAATCAAACATATGTTGTAGTTTAGAAGACAGATTGCACATCCTCTTGGATAGGCTGCAAGAAAAGTGGTAATTACCAAGGTCCTAAAGTATAAGTGTATACAACAAGGTCACTTCTTTAATCCTCTAGCCTTAGAGCTATATGGAACTAAGGACATGATGTTTTACATTTTTTCAAGGATTGCATGAGAGCTTGCCATACTATCAACAATAGGAGGTATTACTATCACCTTCTTATTTTATAGGTTACTTTAGACAACAATGTACATTGCTTTATAAAAGAAGACAGGTTGGTGCAATCTTTAAGAGAGAAATCATACATTCTAGGTGATGCTTCAACAAATGTCAATTGTATATAGATATCTTGACTTATACAATTTTGATATTCTATTTGCAATAGGACATAATCTTAATTTCACTTCTATTGGAACTTAGCCTCATTTTACCTCATTGGATTTATCTTAGTTCAGCTTGATGGTGTCTTCTCATCCTTGTTATTGTCTTATCTTGGCTGCATTTGATTTTTAAAAATTGGATGCATAGCTACTAGGAAGTCAAAGAAGTATATACCTTAAATTTTGGGGTTCATTTCCAGAGAGTTCCTCAAATTTGGAGTGATCTCTTTAGAAGTTTGAGTAATATATATTAAATTTTTTAAGGAATTAATTTGAGAGTATCAAAAGGGTTCATTGGAATTTTATTTTGGTATGTTTTGGATTTCATCTTGAAATTTCAAAGATTAAATCTTACTTTTTTTATGATCAGTATAATCATAATTTTAATCATTCCTTAGCAAAGTTTTACTCATCTACTTTGTTGCTTCATTTTGTTGAGGAGTAGTAAGATTAGTGAAACAATGAGCTATTACTTCAGCCTTATTATCAAAAGCTATCAAACTCATCGGACTTATATTTTCCTCCACTATCAAACCTAAGATACTTTAGCTTCCTACCTATCTACTTCTCCATCCTAGTTTTCTATTGTTTGAAGATGGAGAACACCTCAACCTTCTCCTTCATGACATAGGCTTACACCTTTCTCAAATAACCACCTAATAATGAAATGAAGTACAATGCTCTAGCTTTGGAAGCAACTAGTGCAGTTCTTGTACAAAGTAAGTGTATATTATCTAATGTACCTCTTGCTTGATACATATTATATAAGATACCTCTAGTGTTGAAACTCACACAATGATGCTTTCTAAACACACATTACTTGTAAAAATTCCAACTTATGGCATTTCATACACTACCTTTAGAGTGTGTACTTGTGTAGTTTAAAGAGTACTTTTCACCTATGTGACTCAAACAAGCATGTTAAGATTGAGTAGCAGTTGGAGTGTTGTATTATTGAGAAAACACAATAATTGCTCCACCTATAATAGTATCTACCAAGAGATCATACAAGTTTTAATTCTCTTACTATTCTAAAATTACTTAGTAACTATGAAATTGTAGTGTTTCAACAAGAAAAATGGATGTCATGCAAAGATATTGTTAAAAAATGTGCATATACAAAGAGAAATATCACAAAGTAGGTCTTTAATATTTCAAGTTTAACCTCTTGAGAAAAAATTGTTCCAAAAAGAGTGTAATGTTGACACAAAGATACATTACAGAAAAGAATTAAAAAAAATCACAATCACACAAAAACAAAATATTAAAATCTTGACAATGATAATTTAGTCCCAAAGATATAAATATATTCTAAACAAAAAATTTGCCAATTTTCCTTGAGACACATGTTATATGTTTTCCAAAGGCACATGTTTTTGGAAGAGATCTTTGTCCAAAGAGTAAATCTTTGCACATTTCTTTGGTTATTACCAACACTATATACTAAAAAATTTGTCACAGCATTGCTTCCAAAAGTCCAATGCAATCACAAAGGATCAAACACAAAAGGCAATCAAAAGCTCCAATTACAAAGATTCACCAATACGTGTACACTATAAAGGGAATGATACTTCACACATAGATTATAGAAGCAAAAAGTAGATTGCACTCCCTCACTTAATTTACCTTCTTTGTGAGTTGAATGTTAGGCACTTCAAATGCATATCTCAAATAGTTGAGTGCATGTGGTAGTTATGCTAAAAATTAACTAATGGTTGTACAATAACTCCCAAAGGATAAAATTTCCTAAGTACTAACTTCCATCTATTAAGAGTAACTAATCCTATCAAGTCATCTCCTTCTTTATTTGCAATCATATATAATCCATAGGATAGCTCTCTTAATTCTAGTTTACGACTTTCTCTAAATTATAGTTGAACATGTTGATGCTTTGCTAGTTGTGAGCTTCTGCTATAGGTGCTTCGGTTTCCACACATTAATGTTTGTAAAATAATTTTGAGTCATAAAATATGTCTCTCCTCATTAGTGCTCCATTAAAATTCTCAATGATGAGTTTTTTCCATTTAACACATCTCTATCTTTGACAACTCATATTGGTAATACTTTATACTTGTTGGTTCCTTGTAGTTGTTGCTAAAAAAAGTTTTTGGCATATTTTATATTACACCCAAACCAATGGTCAAAATGACCAATCTTGTAACTATCCTCCAAAACCCAAATCCAAAATTAACTCACCTCCAATTTAGCTATGACAGCAAAGAGTGCTTTCTTCTCCTAACATTGCTATTGGAAGTCTTTCTCATGGTCCAATTTAAGTTGCAACTCTCTCTATTGGGTATTAGCTACTACCGCCTTCTTATTCAATTCTACAATAATACATCCATTTGCATGATTTAGCTTTTGATTTTTATTAATGATTCTTGCTACTTCTCTCCTCAAGAAAGATTTCCTCTTTGATGTACTCTATATACTCTACAGTTTGTGGGATTCTATGTGCTTTCTCTTCATCCACTTTGCAAGAATATCCAATTTTGCCTTTGCTTGATCTAGGCTCTTACAAAGTAGATCCAAATTTTCTCTTTGGTTGTAATGAGTTGAATGCACTCTCTTCACCATATGCACTACATTGTATAATTTTGGCCACTACTCTATGAATTGAAGAAGCATTGACTCTTTGAAATCCAAAATGGGTAAGACAACATTTTGCACATTTTCTCCCAAAGAAGTTCCTTAGGCAAAGCAAACTCTAGAGCACAAAGTAACAAAAGAAACCTTGGAGTTCTTGCATATTTCACATGTTTGTGAAGGGAATCATGATAGAGTGGTGCAAGCTAAGCAAGTGGAATTTTGATATCATTGAGAGTACTTTAAAGTTCAATGGAAGAACCTGTTGAGGAGAAGGTACTTTTGATATTCCTAGGGTTGCACATTATGCAAGATATTCTTCTATAATTGATGTTGAGATATTGGTTCAATTTTACTTAGAGTATTATCAAAAATACCCAAAGGTGAGCAACAACATATCAATGGTGCAAATCAACTATCAATTATAAAGGCAAATGTGGATTCATACCAAAAGGAGATTTTTCATCTTTGACACGATAGCATGAGCCAAGTGAGTGCAAGAATGCATTAAAAAAGCACATCAATATGTTGAACTGGTAAAAGGTAGAGAAAAAAAAGAGAAAAAAAACCAAAATGTGTAATAATATGGAGTTTATAGATGAGTTTGTTGTATGGAGTTTACAAACAAGTTAGTCAAGACTAACAAAGTAGCAAATAAGCCAAATTAGCTAAGAATTATAAGAATATTCTAGAAGCATCTAGGAAGCTACTTGGTATCTTCTTAGTATTGTGGGTAGTGTGCATACTAAGTGGTGACTTCTAAGAGGAAGCTTCCTGGGATGTTTCCCAACTAGCTTAGCTTGCATGTCAAGTGGGCGGTTTTTTTAGAAAAAAGCTTCTCAAGAAACTTCCTAGATAGCTTAGCTTGCACTCTAAGAAGGCAACTTTTAGGAAGCTTCATGAGAAACTTCTTAAGAGCTTTGTATGTTCCTTATAAATACCAAAGCCCAAGCTTATGCATCCAGAGTTCACTCATTCCAAAGTCCCAATGTGATCTTTCACTCCAATTTTCTATTCTTTTATTTCTTTCCTTGGTCTTTTATAAAATGGTTATGTGAAGGGTTTGGAAGATGAGTTTACAATTCTTTGGACTAGTTTAGTATTTATCCAAGCTCTCAAAGAGTCAAAGATTAGCCTTTTGTCAAGAAATGTTGACCAATTGATTTGAGACTACCAATGACTAACCTCACAACAATGTCAATTAGAGCGTACTTTTGCTTTATATAGGCAAGAGACTAGAATCAAACTTGAAAAATTTTGAAAAGAGATTGAAGCACATAAGGAAATTGATAGTGACAATAAGTCTAAGTTGGATATAGCATACATCAAAACTTGGGAGCTAAAAGTGCTCAAGGATGTCAAGTCAAAGTTGGAGATCCCTTTAGAATAAAAATGGGATGGATGGAATATATGGACCACCAAATCCATTTCTGCCAAACCATTGGGATCTTTGTGTCCATGTACTACCCAAGCATCATTTTACGTAGCTCATCATTTCACACTTTGTGTAAATATTTTGAATGCAACCACCTTGTTTGATGAACCTTTGGTATGTCCAATTGTAACTTATGGACAATGGTGGATGTGTTGGATATACATGTTAACTTAGATAAATTGTAGGTAGTTTAATAAAGTAGTAGCCATGGCAGCAATGCTTGAAGTTATCTTTGCTATGTAGCAACAAATTGAGCACCTTACTTGATTGTTGGAAGAACAAGATCATTAATGACAAGAGCATGTAGAGAGAGCACTACTTTGAGAAGGAGAAAAGCAAATCCAATTTCCAAAACCCAAGGTATTTGAAGGCAAGAACCTCCTAGGTTCAATAGAGAATTTTTTGTTTGATTGTGAATGTTATTTTGAAGTTACAAATCTTCAAGATGAATGAAGATAGATTCTCTTGGCTTCAAGCTAGTTGGATGGAGTGGCAAAAATATGGTGAGAATTTTGAGTGGAGCAAGCTCAAAATGACAATTTTTTGCACCAAACTAGACATGGGAAGAATTCAAGAGTGAAATAATTAGACAATTTCAAGCAATAAATGCTACATGAGCTACACAAGATAAGTTGGTAGAATTGAAGCAGATTGGTTCTATAAGAAGCTACATCACTCAATTCTAGAACATCATAATGCAAATTATAGATATATTAGAAGGTGAAGCTTTGGATCTATTGTGAGAGGCTTGAAGTCATGCACCAAATTAGAAGTGACCATATAAGAACCCAAACACTTGGAAGAAGTTATGTAGTTGGTTGAGCACTTTGATTCCTTGGTTGTAACAACTTGGTCTTGACCTTGATTTTCACAAAACCTGCCCATACACTACTACACACAGATGGAGGAGCCAACACCAATGGAAATTAATGCCATCCAATAGAAACCACTTGGACCTATAGATAGGGAAAGATTGTGACAAAATGGTGATTACTTCTATTGTTATCAAATTGGGCATCACATTGTTGGATGTCCACTCAAGAATGGACGACCCAAAAAAATTGCCCAAATGGAATTTGTGGAGCATGATGATCAGGGAACAAAGAATCCCAATAAGAGAACTTGAGCCACATATTGGGAACTTGATTAGTTCTAATGTATTGAAGGCTCGACCTATGCAAGTTTGTTTCACTTGCAAGGTATGATATCTAATCATGGTTATAAGATTGTGGTTGATTTTAGAAGCTCAAAGGATTGCATTTCCATCCAAATTAGCAAAGGAATTAATTATTCTTATCAAGTCAATAATTTGAAGTAATTTGATGATGGCGGATGGTAGAAAAGGATCTGTCATTCCATACATCACATGCTATTCCATTCAAGATTGGGAAGAAGTATTTGGAGTGTATGAGGTTTGTAGTGGCACCTCTACACTATGATGTCATTCTAGTTTTGCCTTGGCTTGAACGTCATAATGTTCAATTTGATTGGACCCGACAAAAAATTCAAGTATGAAACTAAGGTAGGAATTTTTGACTAAGTTTCTTGGCATCTTTGAGTAAGACACCTAAGAATAGTCAATCCCAAGGTGTGAATTTTGTCAATAAAGCAACCATAAAGTAAACTTTAGAGGAAAATAAGCCTACTTTCTTGGTCAAGCCAATTGCGCATGGAGAATATGATGATGAGGGCCAAAGCCTTATCAAAGAATGGTTAATAAAAAATTTAAAGAGTTTACAAATGTGTTCCTAAATGATCTGCCAAAGGGATTACCCTTGGATCATGTTATGCCCTTCATGATTGCGTTATTGATAGGAAATACTCCAATGAATAGACCAATCTATTGGCTCTCACAAAAGGAGTTAGACAAGCTTTGAACAACACTAAAGGAGTTGTAGGAGAAGGATTTCATACGGTATAGTACATCTCCTTAAGGAGCAACAATACTATTTGTTCCAAAAAAGGATGTAGGACTTTGCTTCTATATTGATTATCATGGACTCAATACACAAATAGTGAAGAATGCATATCCCTTGCCTTGAATTGATGACTTGCTTGATCAATTGAGTAAAGCATGATACTTCTCCAAAATGGATCTCCAAAGTGGCTATTGGCAAATTCCCATTGATAGAAAGGATGTGCAAAATATTACCTTTTGCACAAGGTATGTGCGTTTTGAATGGAAAGTTCTACCTTTTGGGCTCACTAATACTCCAATAGTCTTTGTGGTTCAAATGCATTGGGTGTTGGATAGGCTATTGGATTGATACATGGTGGTGTTCTTGGATGATATTTTAATCTATAGCAAGATGGAGGTAGAACATGTAAATCATGTGTGAGAAATCCTTAGTCTACTACGTCAATGGAAGTGTTATTGCAAGAAGTCAAAGTGTGCTTTTTGGTAGAAGGAAGTTACCTTCTTGGATCATAGATCTCATCAAAGGGGATCAAGATAGAAGAGGGGAAAATCAAGGCCATTATTGATTGGATTACTCTAAAGGATGCCACAAAAATGTGAGCGTTTAATGGATTGGCAAGTTTTTATTGACAATTTATCCACTATTATGCTCATGTGACTACATCATTGATCGACCCCATGGGGAGACCTCAAGCTTTTAATGGACCACCAAGCACAAAGAAGCATATCAGAAGCTGAAATATATGGTATATTCAAGACCCATTCTTCAATGATATGATCCTCAACTACCTTATATGGTTGATTTTGATGCTTCTAACTTTGCCATTGAAGTTGTGTTGCAACAAGAATTTCTAGATATGTTTCATCCTATTGCCTTTGTGTCTTGTTAAATGGACATTGCAGAAAGGAATTACTTTTTTTGAGATAAAAAGCAACTAGTAATAGTTTATGCCACCAAGTTATGGAAGCATTATCTCTTGGGGAAACAAGTGATCATGCAAACCAATCACAAAGCCTTGTTGCATATATTATATTTGGAGCACATGAAGAGTTGATATCATCAATGGGAAGAACAACTACAACTTTTTGACCTCAGACTTAAATACAAACCCAATAGGTTCCATGTTATCCTTGATGCCCTATCACAATGACCTGATTTGAGGTCTCTTTGTCTCATCATGACGGCAATCACTATAATGTTAGTCAACTCAAAAGTCCAAATCAAGTTTAGGATAGCTTTATGATAAGACACCTTCTTTCAAATGGTACAAGGTTATCTTGCAGCACATGACAAGGAATATAAAACCTTCTCCTTCAAGGAAAACCTTCTATTCTATGAGAACTGGAGATATGTTCTAGCCAAGAGAGATCTACAACTTGCATGGCTTCAAGAAGCCCACAACTTACCAATCACTAGTCACATGGGTGTGAACATGACCTTGGGTACCCTACAATACCAATGATGGTTGCCCAACATGGCATGAGATGTTTGAGAGTTTGTCTAATTTTGTGCAAGCTACCAATGCAATAAGGCTAGCTCCCAACAATCAAGTGGACTCCTTCAACAACTTTCCATTCCATTTGCTTGATGGGAACGTGTGAGCTAGATCTCATCACCTCCTTGTTCAGGACAAAGTTAGGTCACACAAAAATCATGGTGTTTATGGATAAGTTGAGTAAGCAAATCCATTTGGCACCAACTTTTGATATAGTGGATTCTCCAATATTAGCCCAAATTTACTTCAACAATGTATTCAAGTATCATGGAATGCCTTGTGTATTCATCTCCAACCATGATCCTTGATTTACCAAAAAAATTTAGCAAACAATCTTCTAGATACTTGGCACCAAGCTTGCTTTGTCCATGACGTATCATCCTCAAAATGATGGACAAACCAAATGTGAAAATTACACCTTGGAAGATATGCTTTGTGCTTTTGTCAATGTTCACCATACCAATTGGGATGAATGTCTTGTAGGTGTTGAGTTTGCCTACAATAATTCCAAAAAGGCAAGCATCGGGTTCACTCCCTTCTTCCTTAATTTTTGCCAAGACCCACTTATTCTAGATTCCCTTCTTTCTTCTCCTCTATCTCATGTCCCTTATACTTCTACCTTCTTGACCACAATATCCCAATCCGTACAACAAGCCAAACCTTATCTCCTTGTTGCTGTAATACTCCGAGGACAAGAGAAGAGAGAAAACACAGATTGCACACTCAAACAATCTCTTGCACCTTCTCTTTATATATAGCCAAAGAGGATCTCCGCCAAGGAAGCTCCACCATAGGATTAGGGACACAGATAGGTGTCACATATACATGTCAGCAAGCTCCACCCTTGGATTACTTACTTGGATGGGTGACATGTCTGGTCTAGGTCCTATGTGGTTGGTCAAACAAGCTTTGACCGGAGGGAATCTTTTAGGGAATCTTCCTGTAGGAATCTCAGAATCATGTGAGTAAGGTACCATTGGAAAGCTCTTGACGAGACACAGTGAGGGGAGGGAAGGCCAGCTTTTCCTCCATTGGGGGGGGGGGCTTTGCACATTTTTGAGGCCTAATTCATCCGTTTAGGCCTCCAAAATTGCCTTCAAAGATTTCAGGCATATTTCGGTTCCTACTCTATTAGTAGAAGTCCCCTTTTGGTGATACCTCTTTCTGATCTGTTTAGTACATCATGTGTAACATCCTTCATGATGTTACCAAACCAATTCTCACCTTTAAATCATATGTCTAGCTATTGGTTCTAAGGTTCTCAAGTCTATTTCGGTTTCGGCCCTATTAGTAGAATTACTCTTTTGGTGATACTTTTATCTGATCTATTTCAACCATCATGTATAATATCATTCTAGATGTTACCAAACCAAATTTCACATCTAGATCATATGGCTAGCTCTTGGTATTATAGTTGCTCAAAATTGTCAAAAACAATACACGGGCCAACATCATCATGATCTCACCTTTCAACTTGGTGATAAGGTCATGCTTTCTTCTAGTAACCTACCTCTCACTTGATACCCAAGTCCATAAACTTGCTCCTAATTGGATAGGTCCATTTGATGTCACCTAAGTCATTTCTCTAGTTGCTAATTGGCTTGCCTTACCATATGCAAATCCACCATCTCTTTCATGTTTCAAAGTTGAAATCCTTTGGTTCTAATCCATCTTCCTTTTTGTAAAATACCAAGACCAAGGAGAGAAATAGGAGAATGGAAGCTCACATTGGGACACTTGAATGAGTGAACACTCTGAATGCCTAGCATGAGCTTCAGCTTTGGTATTTATAGGTAGCATATTTATAGGTATTCTTGAGAAGCTTCTCAAGAAGCTTCCTTGAGCCACTTTCTTACCGTGCAAGCCAAGTTAACCAGGAAACTTCTCAAGAAGCTACCTGCTTAGGGTGCAAGTTAAGCTAGTCAGAAAGTTTCCCAAGAAGCTTCCTAGATGCTTTTGGAATATTTTGGGCTAATTTGGCTTATTCTCTACTTTGTTAGCCTTACTAACTATATCGCTAAACTCCATATTGTTATGTATTCCCCCACTGCTAGTTGGTAACGTTATCGTCGCCATTGAAGCTTCAAACTCCTAGATTGCCATATGTGCATTTTGGATATGAGAAAGAGGTTCCCGTGTGGCATCATGAAGAGGATACCCTTTCCAAAGGACCTTGTACTCCGTATGTTGTCGGGGTCCTTGTTGAATGTGGCAACTTGCAAGGATATGATTAAATTTTTACTCCTCATGATCATTGATAGGGATGGGAGGAGGAAGAGGAGGTTGAACACGAGAGGGAAAAAAAGATAGGTTAGGAACAAAGGTCTTCAACTGGAAATGTGAAAGACAGGGTGGATGCGCATATGACAAGGTAAGGCAAGTCGATAAGCAACAAGAGAGATGATTTGGGTGACATCAAAGGGTCATATCCAATTAGAGGCAAGTTTACAAACTTGGGTATCAAGTGGGAGGGGTAGGTTACTAGAGGATAACATGACTTTATCATTGACTTCAAAGGTGAGATCATAGCAATGGTGGTCCGCATATTGTTTCCGACAATTTTGAGCAACAAGGATGTGAGATTTGGCTTGTTGGAGAGATTGGGATATGGTGGTCAAGAAGGTTGAGGTATGAGGGACCTGAGATGGAGGAGGAGCAAGAAGAGAATCTAGAACAAGAAAATTTTGGTCAAAATTAAGAAAGAAAGGAGAAAATCCGGTGCTTGCCTATTTGGAATTATTATAAGTAAATTCTACAACTCCAAGACATTCATCCCAATTAGTATGGTGGACATTGACAAAGGCATGCATCATATCCTCCAAGGTACAATTTGCAATTTTGGTTTGTCCATCAGTTTGAGGATGATAAGCCATACACAAAGCAAGCTTGGTACCGAGTATCTAAAAGAGTGCTTGCCAAAACTTCTTGATGAATCAAGGATCATTGTAACAGTATAAAGTTTAGCAACATAGTTAGTAAGGCTAAAAAAGAAGAGATTAAGCCAAATTAGCCTAGAATATTCCAAAAGCATCTAGGAAGCTTCTTGAGAAGCTTCCCGACTAGTTAACTTGCACTCCAAGTAGGTAGCTTCTAGAAGCTTCTAACTAGCTTAGCTTGCACGCCAAGTAGGCAACTTCTAGAAGGAAGCTTCTTGAGAAGCTTCTCAAGGGCCTTGTATGCTACCTATATATACCAAAGCCAAAGCTCATGCTAGGCATTTGGAGTTTTCCCTCATTCAAGTGTCCCAATGTGAGTTTTTATTCTCCTATTTCTCTATTCGGATTTGGTTTTTTACATTGGTATCAGCATGAATGGGATGGATGAAATTTATGGACCACCAAATACACTTCTACCAAACCATTGGATTTTTGTGTCCAAATACTACACAAGCATCATTTTGCATAATTCATCACCTCGCACTTTGGACAAGATTTTTTGCATATGATCACCATATCTAAGGAACCCTTGGTGCTTCCAATTGTAACTTATGGAGAACGGTGGACATGTTGTTTCTATGTGTTAATAAATTAGATAGATTGGGAGTGGTGTGATAGAGTAGCAACCATGGCGGCAATACCCAATGTTATCCTTGCTATGCAGCAACAAATCGAGCACCTTACTCAATTGTTGAATGAACGAGATCTTTGATGACAAGAGCAAGTGGAGAGAGTACCACTTTGAGAAGGAGAAGATCAGATCAGATTCTCTAAACCTAAGGTATTTGAAGGCAAGAATCTTCTAGGTGCAGTGGAGAATTTTGTGTTTGATTGTGAACGTTATTTTGAAGCTTCCAGTCTACAAGATGAGCAAAAACAAATTCTCTTGGCTTCTAACCAATTAGATGGAGTAGCAAAGCTATGGTGGAGATTATGAGTGGAGCGAGCTGAATGACAAATTGTTGCACCAATCTTGACCTGGGCAAAATTCAAGAGTGCAATAATTAGTCGGTTCCAAGCGATAAATGCCACACGAGCTGCACATGATAAGTTGGCAAAGTTGAAACAGATTGGCTCTATAAGAAGCTACATCACGTAGTTCCAAAACACCATCATGCAAATTCTAGATATATTGAAAGGTGAAGCTCTAGATCAATTTGTGAGGGGCTTGAAGGTAAGAATCAAATTAGAGATAACCATGCAAGAGCCACAACACTTGGAGGAAGCTATGCGGTTGGCCAAACATTTTGATTCATTGGTGGCAACAACTTGGTCTTGACCTTGACCTCCATAGAGCCTAACAATACACTACACACAAGTGGAGGAGCCAACACTAATGGAGATTGATGCCATTCAATGAAGACCACTTAGCATGGTAGATAGAGAGAAACTGTAACAAAATGGTGGTTGTTTTTATTGTCACTAATTGGGGCATCGCATTGCTGAATGTCCACTCAAGAATGGACGACACCTTGACAAGTTGCCCAAGTGGAGGTTGTGGAGTGGAATGATCAAGGAAACGAGGAATCCTAGTAGGAGATTTTGAACCACCTATTGGGAGCTTAATTAGTTCCAATAGGATTGAAGGCTCAACCTATGCAAGTTTGCTTCACTTGCAAGGTACGATATCTAATCAGGGTTGTAGGATTTTGATTGATTCTGGAAGTTCAAAGAATTGCATGTCTATGCAAGTAGCAAAGGAATTGGGTATTCCTATCAAGCTAGTGATTGGAAGTAGTTTGATGAAGGCGGATGGTAGAAAGGGTTCTGCATTTTGCACCTCGCATCTTGTTACCTTCAAGATTGGGAAGGAGTATTTGGAGTGTATGAGGTTTGTAGTGGCACCTCTACACTATGATATCATTCTGGGTCTACCTTGGCTTGAACATCATAAGGTTCAATTCAATTGGACCTGACTCCAAATTCAAGTACAACACCAAGGTAGGAATTTCCGATTATGTTGTCTAGCACCTCTGAGTAAGACACCTAAGAATAGTTAGTCCCAAGATGGGAATTTTGTCAAGAAGGTAGCCATAGAGCAAAACTTGAAGGGAGATGAGTCCCAAGATGGGAAGTTTGCCAAGAAGGCAACCAAGGAGCAAGCTTGGAAGAGAGATGAATCCCTAGAAGGGAAGTTTGTTAGTAAAGCAACCATAGAGCAAGCTTTGGAGGAAGATAAGTCTGTATTTGCAATGTAGATCAAGCTGATTGCACAAGAACAATCTATGGAGGATCGAGAGCCTAATCAAGCAATGGTTGATTGGATAGTTAAGGATTTTGTGGACGTGTTTCCGGATGATCTGCCAAAGGGATTACCTTCTGATGCCCTTCAAGATTGAGTTATTGCCAAGGAGTACTCCAATGAGTAGACCAATCTATTGGCTCTCACCAAAGGAGTTGGAGGAGTTGCAAACAACACTTACAAAGTTGTTGGAGAAGGACTTCATACAACATAGTACCTCTCCTTGGGGAGCACCGGTACTATTTGTTCCAAAGAAGGATGTAGGACTTTGTTTTTGTATTGATTATCGTGGACTCAATAAGAAAACCGTGAAGAATACATATCCCTTGCCTTGGATTGATGACTTGCTTGATCAACTAAGTGGAGCACGCTACTTTTCTAAGTTGGACCTTCATAGCGGCTATTAGCAAATTCCTATTGATAGGAAGGATGTACAAAAGACTGCCTTTTGCACAAGGTACGGGCATTTTGGGTGGAGTTCTACCTTTCAGACTCACTAATGCTCCAACAGTCTTCATGGATCAGATGCATCAGGTGTTGGATAGACTATTGGATTGGTCCGTGGTGGTGTTCTTGGATGATATCTTAATCTATATCAAGATAGAGGTAAACACGTGAATCATGTGCGAGAAGTCCTAAGACAATTATGACAATGGAAATTTTACTACAAGAAGTCAAAGTGTGCCTTTTGGTAGAAGGAGGTTACCTTCTTGGGGCATAAGATCTCATCAGAGGGGATCAAGATAGAAGAAAAGAAGATCAAGGCCATTACTGATTGGCCTACCCCAAAGGATGCTACAGAAGTACGGGCATTCAATGGATTGGCCAGCTTTTACCAACGGTTCATCCATTGTTATGCTTATGTAGCTGCACCATTGATTGACCTCTTAGGAAAGAACTCAAGCTTCTAGTGGACCACCAAGCATGAAGAAGCATTCCAGAAGTTAAAGCATATGTTGTCTTCAAGACCCATTCTTCAACCATATGATCCTCAACTACCTTGTGTGGTTGATTTTGATGCTTCTAACTTTGCAATTGGAGCTGTGTTGCACCAAGAATTCCCAGATGGACTACATCCCATTGCCTTTGTGTCTTGCTGACTAAATATAGCTAAAAGAAATCACTCTACTCAAGATCGATTACAACTTGCAATGGTATATGCCACCAAGGTATGGAGGCATTATCTCTTGGAGAAACAAGTGATCATGCGAACTGATCAAAAGCAATTGTTGCAGACCCTACATTTGGAGCACATGAAGAGTCGACATCATCAATGGGAAGAGCAACTCCAATTGTTTGACATCAAACTTGAGTACAAACCAGGTCGGTTCCATGTCATCCGTGATGCTCTATCACGACAACCTGATTTGAAGGCTCTATCACAACAACCTGATTTGAAGGCTCTATCACAACAACCTGATTTGAAGGCTCTTCCTCTCATCACGGTGGTAATTACAACGGTGTTGATTGATCCTAAGGTCCATAACAAGTTTTGATCAGCTCTACAACAAGATCCCTTCTTCCAAATGGTACATGGTTGTCTGACAACATGTGACAAGGAGTACAACACCTTCTCCTTCAAGGAAGGCCTTCTAGTCCATGCAGACCAGATTTATGTTCCAACCAAAGGTGATATTCGACTTGTGTGCCTTCAAGAAGCCCATGATTTACCAATAGCTGGTCACATGGGAGTTGTAACAATATGGAGTTTAGCGATGAAGTTAGTCGGGCTTACGAAGTAGCACATAAAGACAAAGTAGCCTAGAATATTCCAGAAGTATCTAGGAAGCTTGTTGGGAAGCTTCCCGGTTAGCTTAGCTTGCACCTTAAGTAAGTAGCTTTTAGAAGGAAGCTTCTAGAAGCTTCCAACTAGCTTAGCTTGCACGCCAAGTAGGCGGCTTCTAGAAGGAAGCTTCTTGAGAAGCTTCCTAGCTAACTTGGCTTGCACTCTAAGAAAGCGGCTTGAGGAAGCTTCTTGAGAAGCTTCTCAAGGACCTTGTATGCTACCTATAAATACCAAAGCCAAAGCTCATGCTAGGTATTTGGAGTTTTCCCTCATTCAAGTGTCTCAATGTGAGGTTCCATTCTCCTATTTCTCTCCTTGGATTCGGTCTTTTACATTAGTATCAGAGCAGGAATGGGATGGATGGAATTTATGGACCACCAAATCCACTTCCGCCAAACCATTGGGATTTTTGCGTCCAAATACTACCCAAGCATTGTTTCACACAGTTCATCACCTCGCACTTTAGACAAGATTTTTTGCATATGATCACCATATCAGAGGAACCCTTGGTGCTTCTGGTTGTAACTTATGGAGAATGGTGGACGTGTTGTTTCTATATGTTAATAAATTAGTTAGATTGGGAGTGGTGTGATAGAGGAGCAACCATGGCGGCAATACCTGATGTTATCCTTGCTATGCAACAACAAATCAAGCACCTTACTTGATTGTTGGATGAACAAGATCTTCGACGACAAGAGCAGGTGGAGAGAGTACCAATTTGAGAAGGAGAAGATCAGATCAGATTCCCTAAACCCAAGGTATTTGAAGGCAAGAATCTCCCAAGTGCAATGGAGAATTTTGTGTTTGATTGTGAACATTATTTTGAAGCTACCAATCTACAAGATGAGCGAAAACAGATTCTCTTGGCTTCTAGCCAATTGGATGGAGTAGCAAAGCTATGGTGGAGATTTTGAGTGGAGCGAGCCAAACGACAAATGGTTGCACCAATCTTGACATGGGCAGAATTCAAGAGCGCGATAATCAGTCGGTTCCAAGCTATAAATGCCACATGAGCTGCACGGGATAAGTTGGTAGAGTTGAAACAGATTGGCTCTATAAGAAGTTACATCACGTAGTTCCAAAACACCATCATGCAAATTCCAAACATTTTGGAAGGTGAAGCTCTGGATCGATTTGTGAGGAGCTTGAAGGCAAGAACCAAATTAGAGGTAACCATGCGAGAGCCACAACACTTGGAGGAAGCCATGCGGTTGGCCAAATGTTTTGATTCCTTGGTGGCAACAACTTGGTCTTGACCTCGACCCCCACAAAGCCTACCAATACACTACACACAAGTGGAGGAGCCAGCACCAATGGAGATTGATGCAATTCAACAAAGACCATTGGGCATGGCAGACAGGGAGAAACTATGACAAAATGGTGGTTGTTTTTATTGTTGCCAGTTGGGGCATTGCATTGCTGAATGTCCACTTAAGAATGTACGACCTCGACAAGTTGCCCAAGTGGAAGTTGTGGAGCGGAATGATCAAGGAAACGAGGAATCCCAATAGGAGATTTTGAGCCGCCTACTGGGAGCTTGATTAGTTCCAATATTGAAGGCTCAACCTATGCAAGTTTGCTTCACTTGCAAGGTACGATATCTAATCAGGGTTGTAGGATTTTGATTGATTCTGGAAGTTCAGAGAATTGCATGTCTATGCAAGTAGCAAAGGAATTGGGTATTCCTATCAAGCCAATGATTGGAAGTAGTTTGATGATGGCGGATGGTAGAAAAGGTTCTGCATTCCGCACCTCGCATCTTGTTACCTTCAAGATTGGGAAGGAGTATTTGGAGTGTATGAGGTTTGTAGTGGCACCTCTACACTATGATATCATTCTGGGTCTACCTTGGCTTGAATGTCATAAGGTTCAATTCGATTGGACCCGATGCCAAATTCAAGTACAACACCAAGGTAGGAATTTCTGATTAGGTTGTGTGGCACCTCTGAGTAAGACACCTAAGAATAGTTAGTCCCAAGATGGGAAGTTTGTTGAGAAGGTAGCCATAGAGCAAATCTGGAAGGAAGATGAGTCCCAAGATGGGAAGTTTGCCAGGAAGGCAACCATGGAGCAAGCTTGGAAGAGAGATGAGTCCCTAGAAGGAAAGTTTGTTAAGGAAGCAACCATAGAGCAAGCTTTGGAGGAAGATAAGTCTGTATTCGCAGTGTGGATCAAGCCGATTGCACAAGAACAATCTGAGGAGAGCCAAGTGCTGCATCAAGCAATGGTTGATCGGATAGTTTAGGATTTTGCAGATGTGTTTCCGGATGATCTGCCAAAGGGATTACCCTCCGATCGAGGTATGCCCTTCAAGATCGAGTTATTGCCAGGGAGTACTCCAGTGAGTAGACCAATCTATCGGCTCTCACCAAAGGAGTTGGAGGAGTTGCAAACAACACTTACAGAGTTGTTGGAGAAGGATTTTATACGACATAGTACCTCTCCTTGGGGAGCACCGGTACTATTTGTTCCAAAGAAGGATGGAGTACTTCGTTTCTGTATTGATTACCGTGGGCTCAATAAGCAAACCGTGAAGAATGCATATCCCTTGCCTCGGATTGATGACTTACTTGATCAACTAAGTGGAGCACGTTACTTTTCCAAGTTAGATCTTTGTAGCGGCTATTGGCAAATTCTGATTGATAGAAAGGATGTGCAAAAGACTGCCTTTTGCACAAGGTATGGACATTTTGAGTGGAGAGTTCTACCTTTTGGACTCACTAATGCTCCAACAATCTTCATGGATCAGATGCATCGGGTGTTGGATGGACTATTGGATCAGTCCGTGGTGGTGTTCTTGGATGATATCTTAATCTATAGCAAGATAGAGGCAAAACATGTGAATCATGTGCGAGAAGTCTTGAGACGACTACGGCAATGGAAATTTTACTACAAGAAGTCAAAGTGTGCTTTTTGGCAGAAAGAGGTTACCTTCTTGGGTCATAAGATCTCATCAGAGGGGATCAAGATGAAGGAAGAGAAGATCAAGGCCATTACCGATTGGCCTACCCCAAAGGATGCTACAGAAGTACGGGCATTCAATGGATTGGCCAGTTTCTACCGGTGGTTCATCCACTATTATGCTCATGTGGCTGCACCATTGATTGACCTCTTGGGAAAGAACTTGAGCTTCCAAACTTGAGTGGAACACCAAACATGAAGAAGCATTCCAGAAGTTGAAACATATGGTGTCTTCAAGACCCATTCTTCAACCATATGACCATACCTTGTGTGGTTGATTTTGATGCTTCTAACTTTGCAATTGGAGCTGTGTTGCAACAAGAATTTCCAGATGGACTACATCCCATTGCCTTTGTGTCTCGCCGACTAAATACAGCTGAAAGAAATTTCTGTGCTTGACATTGATAACAACTTGCAATGGTATATGCCACCAAGGTATGGAAGCATTATCTCTTGGAGAAACAACTGATCATGCAAACTGATCACAAGCCATTGTTGCAGACCTTACACCTGGAGCACATGAAGAGTTGACATCATCGATGGGAAGAGCAACTCCAATTGTTCAACATCAAACTTGAGTACAAACCAGGTCAGTTCCATGTCATCCGTGATGCTTTATCACAACGACCTGATTTGAAGTCCCTTCCTCTCATCGCGGCAACAATTACGACGGTGTCAATTGACCCCAAGATCCATAACGAGTTTCGGTTAGTTCTACAGCAAGATCCCTTCTTCCAAATGGTACATGGTTGTCTAGCAGCAAGTGACAAGGAGTACAACACCTTCTCCTTCAAGGAAGGCCTTCTATTCCATGCGGACCGGATCTATGTTCTAGACAAAGGTGATCTTTGACTGGTGCGCCTTCAAGAAGCCCATGATTTACCCATCGCTGGTCACATGGGTGTGGACAAGACCTTGGGTACCCTCCATCGTCAATGGTGGTGGCCCAACATGACACGAGATGTTCAAGAATTTGTCAGATCGTGTGAGAGCTACCAACGTAACAAGGCTAGTAACTAGAAGCCAAGTGGACTCCTTCAACCACTCGCCATTCCATCCGCTCGCTAGGAGCATGTGAGCTTGGATCTCATCACATCCTTGCCAAAGACAAAACAAGGACATACCAAAATCGTGGCGTTTGTGGATAAGCTTAGTAAGCAAATCCACTTGGCACCAACCTATGATACCGTGGATGCTCCAACCTTAGCACAAATCTACTTCGACAATGTCTTCAAGCATCATGGGATGCCACATGTACTCATCTCTGATGGTGATCCTCAATTTACCGGGAAGTTTTGGCAAGCACTCTTCCAGATACTCGGCACCAAGCTTGCTTTGTCCACGGCCTATCATCCTCAAACTGATGGACAAACCAAACGTGCAAATTGTACATTGGAAGATATGTTGTGGGCCTTTGTCAATGTCCACCATACCAATTGGGATGAATGCCTTGCAGCTGCAGAATTTGCCTACAACAATTCCAAACAGGCAAGCACCGGATTTTCTCCCTTCTTTCTCAATTTTGGCCAAGATCCGCTTGTTCCAGATTCTCTTCTTGCTCCCCCTCCATCTCAAGTTCCTCATACTTCCACATTCTTGACCACTATATCCCAATCGCTCCAACAAGCCAAGTCTCACCTCCTTGTTGCTCAAAATCGCCAAAAACAATATGCGGACCACCATCATCGTGATCTCACCTTTGAAGTTGGTGATAAATTCATGCTATCTTCCAGTAACCTCCCTCTCCCACTTGATACCCAAGTTTGTAAACTTGCCCCTAATTGGATAGGACCCTTTGATATCACCCAAATTGTCTCTCCTATTGCTTATCGACTTGCCTTACCTTGTCACATGCGTATCCATCTTGTCTTTCATGTTTCCAAGTTGAAACCCTTTGTTCCTAACCCCTCTTCCTTTTCCTCTCGAGTCCAACCTCTCCCTCTTCCTGTCCCTATCAATGATCATGAGGAGTACAAAGTTGATCGTATCCTTGTACGTTGCCATATCCAACAAGGCCGTTGCCAATATACAGAGTACAAGGTCCTTTGGAAAGGGTATCCCCTTCATGATGCCACATGGGAGCCTCTTTCTCACCTCTAGAATGCACAGACGGCCATCCAGGAATTTGAAGCTTCATTGGCGACGAGGACGTCACCAACTAGCGGCGGGAGAATATATAACAATATGGAGTTTAGCAATGAAGTTAGTCGGGCTTACAAAGTAGCACATAAAGACAAAGTAGCCTAGAATATTCCGGAAGTATCTAGGAAGCTTGTTGGGAAGCTTCCCAGTTAGCTTAGCTTGCACCTTCAGTAAGTAGCTTTTAGAAGGAAGCTTCTAGAAGCTTCCAACTAGCTTAGCTTGCAAGCCAAGTAGGCGGCTTCTAGAAGGAAGCTTCTTGAGAAGCTTCCTAGCTAACTTGGCTTGCACTCTAAGAAAGTGGCTTGAGGAAGCTTCTTGAGAAGCTTCTCAAGGACCTTGTATGCTACCTATAAATACCAAAGCCAAAGCTCATGCTAGGCATTTGGAGTTTTCCCTCATTCAAGTGTCCTAATGTGAGTTTCCATTCTCCTATTTCTCTCCTCGGAGTGGGTCTTTTACAGGAGTGGACAAGACCTTGAGCACACTCCAACGCCAATGGTGGTGGCCCAAAATGACATGAGATGTTTGGGACTTTGTCTGATTGTGTGAGAGTTGTCAACATAACAAGGCCAGTTACCAAAAGCCAAGTGGACTCCTTCAGCCACTTCCCATTCCAACTACTAGTTGGGAACATTTGAGCTTAGATCTCATGAACTCCTTACCCAAGACACAACAAGGTCACACAACAATTGTGGTGTTTGTGGATAAGCTTAGTAAGCAAATCCATTTGGCACCAACAGTTGATACTGTGGATGCTCCAACCTTAGTGCAACTCTACTTTGACAATTTCTTCAAACATCATGGGATGCCACGTGTACTCATCTTTGACTGTGATCCTTGCTTCACCGGAAAGTTTTGGCAAGCACTCTTCCAACTTCTTTGCACCAAGCTTGCTTTGTCCATAGTCTATCATCCTCAAACTGATGGACAAATTGAATGTGAAAATTGCACCTTGGAAGATATGTTTTGTGCTTTTGTCAACATTCACCATACAAATTGGGATCAATGTCTTGTAGTTGTGGAGTTTGCATACAATAATTCTAAAAAGGCAAGCACCAGATTCTCTCCTTTCTTTCTCAATTTTGGCCAAGATCCGCTTGTCCCAGATTTTCTTCTTGCTCCTCCTCCGTCTCAAGTCCCCCATACTTCAACCTTCTTGACTTCTATCTTCGAATCTCTCCAACAAGCAAAATCTCACCCCCTTGTTGCTCAAAATTGTCAAAAACAATATGCGGACCATCATCGTCGTGATCTCACCTTTGAAGTTGGTGATAAAGTTATGTTATCCTCTAGTAATCTAACACTCCCACTTGATATCCAAGTTTGTAAACTTGCTCTTAACTGGATAGGACCTTTTGATCTCACCCAAATTGTCTCTCTTGTTGCTTATTGACTTGCCTTGCCTTGTCATATGCGCATCCATCTTATCTTTCATGTTTCCAAGTTGAAACCCTTTGTTCCTTACCCCTCTTCTTTCTTCTCTTGAGTCCAACCTCCTCTTCCTCCTATCCCTATCAATGATCATGAGGAGTATGAAGTTGATCGTATCCTTGCACGTCGCTACATCCAATGAGGACGCTACCACCATACAGAGTACAAGGTCCTTTGGAAAGGGTACCTCCTTCATGATGCCACATAAGAACCTCTATCTCACCTCCAAAATGCACAAATGGCTATCCTAAAGTTTGAAGCTTCAATGGCGACAAGGACATCACCAACTAATGGTGGAGGAATATGTAACAGTATAGAGTTCAGCGACATAGTTAGTAAGGCTAATGTAGTAGAGAATAAGCCAAATTAGCCTAGAATATTCCAAAAGCATCTAGGAAGCTTCTTGGGAAGCTTCCCAACTAGTTAACTTGTGCTCCAAGCAGGTAGCTTCTAGAAGCTTCTAACTAGTTTAGCTTGCACGCCAAGTAGGCGGCTTCTAGAAGGAAGCTTCTTGAGAAGCTTCCTAGTTAACTTGGCTTGCACTCTAAGAAAGCGGCTCAAGGAAGCTTCTTGAGAAGCTTCTTAAGGGCCTTGTATGCTACCTATAAATACCAAAGCCAAAGCTCATGCTAGGCATTTGGAGTTTTCCCTCATTCAAGTGTCCTAATGTGAGTTTCCATTCTCCTATTTCTCTCTTCGGATTTGGTCTTTTACAGTCATGGTTGGAGATGAGTACACATGGCATCCCATGATGCTTGAAGACATTGTCTAAGTAGATTTACGCTAAGGTTGGAGCATCCATGGTATCAAAGGTTGGTGCCAAGTGGATTTGCTTACTAAGCTTATGCACAAACACCACAATTGTTGTGTGTCCTTGCTTTGTCTTGGGCAAGGATGTGATGAGATCCAAGCTCATGTGTTCCTATCAAGTGGATGGAATGAGGAGTGGTTGGAGAAGTCCACTTGGCTTTTGGTTGCTGGCCTTGTTACGTTGGACAAACTCTTGAACATCTTGTGTCATGTTGGGCCATCAACATTGGCATTAGAGTGTACCCAAGGTCTTGTCCACACCCATGTGACCAGTTATTGGTAAATCATGGGCTTCTTGAAGGCCCACAAGTCGGAGATCACCTTTGGTTGGAACATAGATCTGGTCCTCATGGAACAGAAGGCCTTCCTTGAAGGAGAAGGTGTTGTACTCCTTGTTACATGCTGTAAGATGACCATGTATATTATTTGGAAGAAGGGATCTTGATCAAAACTTGGTTTGGAACTTGGAGTCAATTGACACTATTGTAATTGCTACCGTGATGAGGGTCATAGACTTTAAATCAGGTTGTTGTGATAGAGCATCAAGGATGTCATGGAACCAACCTGGTTTGTACTCAAGTTTGATGTCAAAAAATTAGAGTTGTTCCTCCCATTGATGATGTTGACTCTTCATGTCTTCCAAGTGTAAGGTCCATAATAATGGTTTGTGATCAGTTTGCATGATCACTTGTTTCCCCAAGAGATAATGCCTCCATATTTTGGTGGCATATACCATTGCAAGTTGTTCTTGATCTCAAGTAGAGTAATTTCTTTCAGCTGTATTTAGTTGGTGAGACACAAAGGCAATGGGATGTAGTCCATCTGGGAATTCTTGTTGCAGCATGGCTCCAATTGCAAAGTTATAAGCATCAAAATCAACTACCTAGGGTAGCTAAGGATCATATGGTTGAAGAATGGGCCTTGAAGACACCATTTATCTCAACTTCTAGAATGCTTCTTCATGCTTGGCGGTCCACTATAAGCTCAAGTTCTTCCCCAAGAGGTCAGTCAATGGTGCAACCACATGAGCATAATAATGGATGAACCGTAGGTAAAAACTGGCCAATCCATTAAATGCACGTACTTTTGTAGCATCCTTTGGAGTAGGCCAATCAATAATGGCCTTGATTTTCTGCTCTTCCATCTTGATCCTCTCTGATGAGATCTTGTGATCCAAGAAGGTAACTTTCTTTTGCCAAAAGGCACACTTTGACTTCTTCTAGTAAAATTTCTATTGTTGTAGTTGTCTTAGAACTTCTTGCACATGATTCATGTGTTCTACCTCTATCTTGCTATATATTTAGATATCATCCAAGAATACCACCACGTACAGATCCAATAGTCCATCCAACACCCGATGCATGTGATCTATGAAGACTATTGGAGCATTAATGAGCCCGAAAGGTAGAACTCTTGACTCAAAATGCCCATACTTTGTGCAAACTACAATCTTTTGCAATCTTCCCTATCAATGGAGATTTTCCAATAGCCATTGTGAAGATCCAACTTGGAAAATTATCGTGCTCCACTCAATTGATCAAGCAAGTCATCAATCCGAGGCAAGGGATAGGCATTCTTCACTATTTGTTTATTGAGCACACAATAATCAATATAGAAATGAAGTCCTCTATCCTTCTTCAAAATGAATAGTACCAGTGCTCCCCAAGGAGATGTGTTATGTTGTATGAAGTCCTTCTCCAACAACTCCGTAAGTGTTATTTGCAACTCCTCCAACTCCTTTGGTGAGAGCCAATAGATTGGTCTACTCATTGGAGTACTCCTTGGCAATAACTCAATCTTGAAAGGCATACCACGATCAAAGGGTAATCCCTTTATTAAATTATCAAAAAACACATCTGCAAACTCCTAAATTATCTGATCAACCATTGCTTGCTAAGGCTCTTGCACTTCCTTAGATTTTCCTTGTGCAATTGGCTTGGTCCACATTGCAAAAATAGACTTATCTTCCTCCAAATCTTGCTCTATGGCTACTTCACTGACAAACTTCCCATCTAAGGACTCATCTTTCTTCAAAGCTTGCTCCATGGCTGCTTTCTTGGTCAATTTTCCATCTTAAGATTCATCCCCATTCAAGGCTTGCTCTATGGCTACCTTCTCAACAAACTTCCTATCCTTGGATTGATTATTTTTAGGTGTCTTACTTAGAGAAGCCAGAAAACCTAATCAAAAATTCTTACCTTGGTGTTGTATTTGAATTTTTTGTCCAATCAAATTGAACCTTATGACATTCAAGCCAAGGTAGTCCTAGAATGACATTGTAATGTAGAGGTGCCACTACAAACCTCATACACTCCAAATACTCCTTCCCAATCTTGAAAGTAACAAGATGCGAGGTACAGAATGCATAACCCTTTCTACCATTTGCCATCATCAATCTACTTCCAATTACTGGCTTGATAAGAATACCCAATTCCTTTTCTACTTGCATAGACATGCAATTCTCTGAACTTCCAGAATCAACCAAAATCTTACGACTCCGATTAGATATCATACCTTGCAAGTGAAGCAAACTTGCATAAGTCTAGCCTTCAATCCCATTAGAACTAATCAAGCTCCCAATAGGTGGTTGGAAATTTCCTACTAGGATTCCTCATTTCCCTAATCATTTTGCTCCACAAACTCCATATGTGCAACTTGTTGAGGTTGCCCATTCTTGAGTGGACATTCAACGATGCCATATCCCAATTGGCAACAATAAAAACAACCACCATTTTGTCGCAGTTTCTCTCTATCTTCAATGCCAAGTGGTCTCAGTTGAATGCCATCAATCTTCATTGGTGCTAACTCCTCCATCCGTGTGTAGTGTATCGGTAGGTTTTGTGGAGGTGGAGGTGGAGGTTGAGACCAAGTTGTTGCAACTAAGGAATCAAAACATTTGGCCAACCGCATGGTTTCCTCCAAGTGTTGTGGCTCTTGCATGGTTACCCCTGATTTGGTTCTTGACTACAAGCTTCTCACAAATAGATCTAGAGCTTCACCTTCCAGTATATATGGAATTTGCATGATGGTGTTTAGAATTTCATGATGTAACTTTGTACAAAGGCAATTTATTTCAACTCTGCTAACCTATCCTGTGCAGCTTGTGTGGCCTTTATAGCTTGGAATTGACTAATTATTGCACTCTTGAATTCTACCCATATCAAGATTGGTGCAAAAACTTGTCATTCAGCTTGCTCCACTTGGAACCTCCACCATAGCTTTACTACTCCATCCAATTGGCTAGAAGCCAAGAGAATCTATTTTCACTCGTCTTGCAGATTGGTAGCTTCAAAATAACATTCACAGTCAAACACAAAATTTTCCACAACACCCGAGAGATTCTTGCCTTCAAATAGCTTGGGTTTAGGAAATCTGATTTGATATTCTCCTTCTTGAACTTGTACTCTCTCTATATGCTCTTGTTGTCAAAGATCTCGTTCATCCAACAATCAAGTAAGGTGCTCTATTTGTTGCTGCATAGCAAGGATAACATCAAGCATTGCTGCCATGGTTGCTACTCTATCGCGCCAGCCCTAATCTATCTTATTTATTAACACATAAAAGCAACATGTCCACCATTCTCTATAAGTTACAATTGGAAGCACCAAGGGTTCCTCAGATATGGTGATCATATGCAGAAAATCTTGTCCAAAGTGTGAGGTGATGAATTGTGTGAAATGATGCTTAGGTAGTACTTGGACACAAAAATCCCAATGGTTTGGTGGAAGTGGATTTGGTGGTCCATAAATTCCATCCATCCCATTCTTGCTCTCATACCAATGTAAAAGACCGAGACCAAGGAGAGAAATATGAGAATGGAAGCTCACATTGGGACACTTGAATGAGGGAAAATTCCAAATGCCTAGCATGAGCTTTGGCTTTGGTATTTATAGGTAGCATACAAGGCCCATGAAAAGCTTCTCAAGAAGCTTCCTTGAGCCGATTTCTTAGAGTGTAAGCCATGTTAACTAGGAAGCTTCTCAAGAAATTTCCTTCTAGAAATTGCCTACTTAGCTTGCAAGCTAAACTAGTTGGAAGCTTCTAGAACTTTTTTTCTAAAAGCTACCTGCTTAAGGTACAAGTTAAGCTAGTCTAGAAGCTTCCTAGATGCTATTGGAATATTCTAGGCTAATTTTGCTTATTCTCTACTTTGTTAACTTTACTAACTATGTTGCTAAACTCCATATTGTTACACTTTTCCTCTCTTTCCAACCTCCTCCTCTTCCTCCTCAATGATCATGAGGAGTATGAAGTTGATTGTATCCTTGCATGTTGCCACATTCAATATGGCCACCAACAACATACAAAGTGTATACAAAGTCCTTGGAAAGTGTATCCCCTTCATGATGCCACTTGGGAGCCTCTTTCTCATCTCTAAAATGCACAAACAGCCATCTAGGAGTTTGAAGCTTCTATTGTGATGAGGACGTCACCAACTAGTGGTGGGGGAATATGTAACAATATGGAGTTTATTGATGAGTTAGTCAAGACTAATAAAGTAGCAAATAGACTAAATTAGCCAAGAATTATATAATAATCTAGAAGTATTCTAAGAAACTACTTGGTACCTTCCCAATATTGGATAATGTGCATGCCAAGTGGTGACTTCTAAGAGGAAGCTTCTTGGCAAGCTTCTTGTCTAACTTAGCTTGCACACCAAGTAGATGGTTTCTAGAAGGACGTTTCTTGATAAGATTCCCAACTAGCTTAGCTAGCATGCCAAGTAGACAACTTCTAAAAATAAGCTTCCCAATTAGCATGGCTTGCAATCTACAAAAGTAACTTCTAGGAAGCTTCTTGAGAAGATTCTCAAGAGCCTTATATACTTCCCTTTAAAAACCAAAACTCAAGCTTATGCTAGACATTTGGAGTTTCCCTCATTCAAGAGTTCCAATGTGATCCTTCACTCTAGATCTTCCATTCTCTTATTTCTCTCCTTGGTATTTTACACTTACACTTTGACACTTTGATGCTCAACCCTAGAAGATTAAGCTTGGTAGTGAAGTTGTTAAATGCCTACTTAACCCACTTTATAGGCCCAAAATATGTATATTGTTTTCCAAGGAGGCAAATTCACAACTTTGCTTGTCCAAAGTAGTAGATAAAAGAGCTCAAAAAATGAGCCATGAAAAATAGAGGTCTTGTTAAGAGATCTCCTTATTATGTACTTGCAAGTAATTGAAGAATAATGATTCCTTCTTGTAAGAAGCAATATTGGTAGTAAAGAGGAGAAGGAGAACTATAGAGGGATTGCACAAAAGGAATAAGACTTGTTAAAGATCCAACGGCTCCCTCCCTTAAGCTCTTTAGACCCCCTTAAGCTCTCTATAGCTGGATGCATATGAGATGCTATCAAAAGTATTCTCAACCATACATCTATAAGACAACCCAATTTAGGTGGGTACATAAGAGTGCTCTAATGCCAAGGGATATAGCCTCATAGGTACCTACTCTATTACAATAGGAAAAAATATTGTTTTAAAGGTAAGTAAGATGTTTACAAAAATGTTATTGGAAACAAAGGATACTCTTAGATCTTGAGTCATGTTAACATTGAAAATAACACAATACAAGAACAACAAATGTATTGAAAATTAATGTTTAGTAAAGCATTAGAGGAAAGACAAGCCAATTGAAGAATCTATGAATTTGGGTATTTGGTAGATTAAGGGGATTAAAATCCAAAGTTCTTCCAAAGTAAACATGTGGAAAAAGAATTGATGAAATTGAATGATAAAGTAAATTTGACATTTAATGTGTTTAGAATCAAAAAGTGTTTGTCAAATATGTGATGGTTAACTAAAATCCAAGGCCAACTTCAAAACTGAATAGAATTTAAATCAGATTTTTAGGGACTCAACAAGGAGCATCAAGAAGCTCTTTCTATTACCAAGTGATTGAAAGAGAAGAGAGACATCAAAACCCAAAATCCTAAAAATTTTGATCTCATTTGTAGACTTTTTGTTTATAGTTCTTTAATAGATTGTGAGCTTGGGTTAAGTTGGGGGTTATTTGCAGGTGATCATTCAGCTTTGAGTTATGAAGAATTCATTTTTTTGATCAAAACTCAAAGGCAAAGCCATAGCTAAATTTTTGGAAATTGAAGTAGTGAATGGGTTGTGCAAGAGATCTAGAACACTCTTATACCATCTTCTCTTGAGAGAGGGAGAGAAGGATGGTTGGCCAAAGTAAGTTCAAACTAATGTTATGTCCTTTCTTCTCTTCAAGATGCATCTAGGGAGAATTAAACAAGTTGAGATTGACTTTTTTTAGTTTCAATTGGAGGTGCTAGATGTTCAAGTTGTTAGCAAGACTAATGGAGCTTGTTTTTGACAACTCCTAGTATATGTTGAGAGGAAACCTCATGCTTGGGTAGCAAAGTGTGGCCTAGAGCACTTTAAATTTGAGCAAAAATACAAGTTCATATATATATATATATATATATATATATATATATATATATATATATATATATATATATTCTAATCAACTAATTGGGAGAATACTAGAGTCTTAAATTTGATTAAGCCTTAAAAATCACCTTAACATATGATAGCAATGTGTGTTATTGTGAGGACCAATTGGAACCAAAGAGAGCTTTCTTTGCAAGGTACTTTTTGAAACTTACCTTGCCTTCTCAATCCACATACCTTATCCTTGCTCACTTCCTTTCATTTGGATGAAGTGTGGGAAGAAATAACTATCCATAGAGGTAAATGAAGGTGCTTACATGTCCAAATTTTGTAATAAAATCAGAGGAGGTTCAAGAAAAACGTTCCCAATTACCTACCAAGCTACCTTATACAAGTCTATAGGGGTTTCTTGTTAGATGAGGTAGTGGAGTCATTGAAGTCCAAGAATACAAAAGCTCCCAGTTAGAAGAAGGTTACTAGGAAGGTTAGTAGGAAGTTTGACCCAAGGGCCAAGTCTTGAACCAACGCCAAAACAGGCAAGGATGTGCCTCTTAGTTCTTCCCCAAAGGTGAAATCACCTCCAAGGAAGAAGTAGAGAATAGGAGGAGAAGAACTCACTCTTTGCCCTTGCTTGGTAGGAAGTATGACCTCCAAAGTCAGACCAAAAAAGTGGATTTTCCCATTCAAAGAACAAGGAGGAAAATACACCTATCAAATTTGGATACAAATACTACATCCCACCCACCATTTGCACATTTGAGTTTTTAGCTATTTCTCACCTCTAGGATTTGGAAAGCAAAAACATGTAACCCAAATACACAATTTTCGTTGTGGAAAAATTAGGAAGTATGGAATAGCAAAGAAATGATGCCTTGATGCACAAGAATATACTACTACTCAAGACTAGGAGAGGCATAGGACTTCAGATCCAAGAAGGTGGAGATTTTTGGCATTCTAGGGTCCTTGGTAGCAAATACCAGTCTATTTGGGAGACCAATGCCTCACTATGTATGCCGAAGCCCACAGAGCCCAAAACACCGTTCACTACTCCTCCTCCTTCACCAATGATTCACAAAGGCCATGGAGAGAAGTAGCTCCAATTTTG
Source organism: Lunularia cruciata (assembly GCA_948567375.1). Classification (NCBI taxonomy): domain Eukaryota; kingdom Viridiplantae; phylum Streptophyta; class Marchantiopsida; order Lunulariales; family Lunulariaceae; genus Lunularia; species Lunularia cruciata. The sequence goes on along the minus strand of OX419762.1, from coordinate 60,160,118 downwards.
AGTTATTATTTACCTCTTCTTCTTTCAGGATATCAATTTCCACCAAGGAATGGCAATGGACCACGTAGTGGAATGGCCTAGGAAGGCAAATCTCTTTGACACTATTACAGAGAAGAACACCACCTTGGAGCAAATTCACAGTAATGAAAGACCCCGTGAATAAAATGGTGGTAACCTAAAGGTGTAACAGAAGTGTTAGCTGTTGCAGCTTACTCCGGTATGTAAGTCTTCCTGCGTCCGGTTCAAATCTGACATTCATGATATGACGCAAACTGACTTTTAAAGCAAACGTCCAAAATGAGAGAATAACTCTTGTGGAATAAACTATTTTCAAGAGACAAATTTACTTTTGATCTATGTGCCATGTTCGCGTGCAAGCAACAATTTTCCAGTAACCGAGAAGCTTTTCTGGAGGGTTGTTCCTCCCCTCTCCCACCACGACCTTAAAGCTAAGCTGGTTAGCTTTTATGCAGACTGTTTGATACTTTGAACTTGACCTCAAGAACTTGACATCAATTTTCATTCCGTCACATGATCATTGAAGGCAGTCTCACATCGTTTGAACTTTCTTTTCTACTTTATCACAATGTTTTATAAAAGGATTATTTGATTCCAAGCTTAGACCATGTTCTGTATACAGATATATTTTGACAGGGTTTCATGTTCTCTGCGTTGAGGGCACCTATCTTTCCGTTGCGGTGTAGAAAAGAAAGAAGAAAGTGACCCATAAAAGAGATACGAGGAAAGACAGATACGAGGATTGACTCTTTGCACAAGTTGGCGGATTCGCTCTACTTGTAAAGCGGGCAGTCAGAAACAATAACAGATAATACACGGAATATACGTTTCTAGTCTTCCAGTATTAGTTTCGGAAATATTGAATTGTTTTGTAACAAAGAAAGAATTCCGGTATCTCCGATTCTAGTAACGGAAGACTAGAAAAAGTTCCCCAATTGGAATTATTTTTACACTCACTTGATAATATCCCTTGCTGGCTTAGAGCACGTTGCTTCAATTAAAAGTGCAACCTTTCTACCACTCTGAAAAATTAACGAGTTTGTAAGTGGGTGAAACTACTCAGAAAAATAAAGATCAAAGAAGTGAGTTGTTTTACTTAATGTCTTCTGATAGGTCCTTTAATAGGATAGGTGTCTAGCTAGTGTCGTACATCTGAAATTGTCTGTAGAAAATGGATTTATACGACCAAAGTAGTTATTCTTGAGAGAATAGACTAAAATACAAAATTTTGTCTTTTTAGAAGAGACTAAATTTTATAACATTCACTGCTCAAGTCCGATTCTCCCTTGTCCACACAGGCAATAATGCCTGAGTGGGATTGGGTTCTTTTTGCCTAACCCTGATCTCCTGCCTACATGAACTACGATTTAAACATCATGTTGAACCAAGGAACATTAGGATAGAGACGAAGGGAGGAATTAATAGATCTAGCATATCTTCAGATTGAAAATTTTGAGGACTTTAGATTAGGAGAGAAAAGCCCAGAAAAAGGGGAAAAATCAGCATTTTAGATGACAAATTAGGCTATCACAACAGACCTTGTTTGATATCTTACTTTGCAATTGAAGCTAATGACTTCAGAAAAGTATGTTAGGCCACGAAAAGTTGGTCCGTGATGTTGTGGATATGCGGTCTCCACAGTACTTATATGTTGCAAGTCTACTAGAACACCTTTTCAAAACGTCTGTTCAAAACTTTGAAAGAATATCAATCATAAGATTCATTACACGTAAATGTTGGTGACCGAGCGGCCTTGAGTGAACTTGACCTTCAAGATCTAGATGCAGTAGATTTTATAATCCTTGAGGGTGAGCTGGGAGAACACCGGAGCTCAAGTGGGGTGGGGTGCCTAAAGCAACTAGAGTCTGGATTGTAGGTCCAGTGCATGACTGCTGCACGGGCGATAGATTTTTTGAAGGGGGCGGAAGACTTTCTCGTTTGACTTTGGATCTTGATGTCCGAGTGAACAAGAATTCACAGAGCTAATGACCACATAAAGCCTGCAGGTGTCACGAAGAATTGGTCAACCCTTTTAACATAAGATTTGATTCGCAAATTGGCCAAAATTATATCCCGTGGTATGTTGTAGGATTAGCATCTTCCCACCGAATTAGCGCATCTGATTATGAGGAACTTTAACGGATGACAAGCAATGACCACGTAATGGCTGGGCCAGGTCCTGTGCTCCTTACTTTTCTCGTCTCTACCTTAAGCTGAGGTGCTTACTTGAACGCGTTTTCTGATTTTCAATTTGGAAAGAAAAAGGCGACCACATAGAACACATGAAGGACGGGAAGACCCCATCAAGCAATTTGGAAAGACAGGCGGGCAATTTGAAAAGACAGGCAGGCAATTTGTACAACTGAAGCAGGCAGCCTTAAGAGGAGTCTGCGATAGCATAATTCGATAAGGAGTTACATCGACATCAACGCGAACTCACGGTGCAGCAAGGAGATTGCGTCGGTCAAGAAGACCAAATGCTTTGTCCTTCGACTATGAGAAACATGACTTGGGCCGAACTATACGGATTTGGGATTTTGCTCTTGTAGGAGAGGTTTGTGCACGCAAGAGAGTCCGCGAACCAAAAAGGGACGATGAACAGACTATGGATGTTTATGTATCTTTTTACATGCGCCGCGTCTGTCTCTGCCCAACATCTGAATACAGCGCCTGCAGAAAGTAAGTCTTTTCTCTAAGCTTGCTCGCTTTGCGCGTTTAGCATTAGTGTGTAGTTGGGAAGGCTGGGAACTAAGTTTGAGCTTGATTGAATGAAGGATCCTCATAATTTGACTTGAAAACATAGATGCCGTAATTGGACAATCACGACCGACAAGCCCGACCATGTACTGCGACTCAACGTGTTTTGAGCTATGTTCCGGTCCATAGTACTTCTTTTCCTGTAAGCACAACTAAAGTTTCGGAGGATTCTCTACAGATCACTGGCCTCCAAGTAATCTCTTTGACTAAGAAACACCTTAGTCTATGAATTTGATGAGAAGGTTGAGTTTCTATCGAGTCGACATATTGTCGCACACATGAATTCATATACTTCTGATTGATGGTTACGACGGGAATTGGGGAGATATTTGGCAATGGTTGTTTGTTAGCATCAGACTTGGCTTCTGCAGCGAGTTCATCCTTCGCAGTAAAATACTATATTCACATGGTTCTGGAGATAGAAGCCAGCTGGTCCATCAGGTAGCTCAAGAAACGGATCGGCCAGGATATTTCGAGTTGTGCTGCTTTTGAAGGTTGTCACTATATTTCGCTGGGAATCTGGGCATCAGATATCCAACGTAAGGATGGATAAACTGTAGGAGCAGTTTTCTGTCGTGGAAGTCGCAAAATTCGGTGAATCGAGTTTTTCCAGATCAGATGGATCATAGCAAATTCAGTCCGAAGCATCAATCAATTTGGTTGCTTCCAACCTCAAGCCAAGTGGGCAACTGGGCTGGCTTCAATAGCTTCAATAGCTTCAAGACAAGGAGCAAGGCCAAACACTGTAGTTAATTATGTGTTAAATTGTTATAAATTGTGTGTACAACGTTTACATTGACCTCCGGTTGCATGACAGCTCCGTAATTAGATATTGGACTGAGGTTTCATGACCACGCAAATTTATAAAGTTTATGGTTTAATTCTTCATGAGTACCAAGTGTACAAAAGGTAGGAGAAATGAATCTTCCATCCTGTTTTTCTAGGAATGGAAAGAAAAACTTACTCGCATGCTGGTCTGATTCAACGCGGAATCTCTAGTGTGCTAAGTGCTCTAAGGGAAGTCACCATTTGGACTCAGATGTATCTAGCTTCGACATTTCCTCTGTTGCCTAACTACGCGTTAGGATAGTCTCACTTCGCAAGAGGGTTTATTTGATCCTCATTACAGAGATTGCGGATCCCCGGCTCTGTAGTAATGGACTTTGGGAGTAATTTCACTCTCTGGAGGTACAATTTCTGCGACTTATCTGCTTTGACCGCACGGAAGTTAAAGGGGTTTGTGGAGCGTCATTTGCAAATTCCACTGTAGATTATCTTTTGCAAATACCCCGATATCTCTTGGAACTAACCTTACCGAACAGCTTGAACATATGGAAGGTGTTCAGGATTGGTCTTTTGTAGCTGACAGCCCTTTGTAGTTCTCTGTATCGAGTGGTGACGAGTAGAAGCTCACGCCGTGCGGGTCTTAGAAAGGTGCTCTTTGTGGCGTCTGTGTTTACGCAGAGGAAGCATTACTTCTCTTCAAAGCAGCTTTGGATAGTGGTGACCGGCTTCTTCGAGATTGGCAAGAGAACACCGACCCATGTTTCGATAAATGGACGGGGATATTTTGTGTAAAAGCCGATGAACCGGCAGACATCAACCACAATTTTCAGCATGTAACTGAAGTGTAAGTAGTGTTTTATCTTTCGGGGTCATCTACATGAAGTTCTAGCTTTACAGAGTTTACAACAGGAGTTTCAAAGTTGACATTTATGTTTTAATTCTCTGAAGTTTCCAAACTGCTCCCGTTTGTGTTTCATCGACTTGGTACCTACCAAGCTACTTGTAGGTTCAAATTATTTAAAGGTATTTGCTCCTGAGGATTACTTAAGTCGTACGGACACTACCACGATCCTCCTCCTTGACTTCTAATAACCAAGCTTCTTCCTACCCGGGTCGTTGTCACGTGTGTTGTGCCATTTACTCGGAGGTGTCATGCAATCTGGAAGCCGAAAAGCTTGTCTTTCCCACCAGACCTTCTTACATTCTGCCTCTTCTATTTGGAGCAACATCTCAGCGCCTTCTAGTAATTTGGATTCGATAGACATAGCGTCATTGCATCAGAAAGTCAGTCAACGTTCTCTATACAATAGCTTATTGTATCAAATCTGGCTAGGTTCAACCGTACGCAGGACCCATTTACTGCAACAGAAAACTAACATCAGTCTCTAGTGTACCCGATAGAAACTTTAGGATCGCGTTATGTTAACTTATCTGAGACTTCCCTTGTCCTGCGTCTGCCTCCATACTCATAGTCTCAATGTCTTTTCTATCTTCAGGCGTCTTTTGAATCTCAACCTGGGAGGAAAGTTAGTTGCAGAGCTCGGCAATCTTACAGCGTTAAAATACTTGTAAGTTACGCTGTAATATACGTTTAGGTTTTCATTTTCTCAACATCGTTGGGTTGGTTATTTTGTAAGATATCTCAATATCTCTACTTTGTGGATAACACTGAACATCTATCTCCCTGTTTCCACAGCGACGTGTATGGAAACCGGCTCAAGGGAACAATTCCACGTGAATTCGGAAAATTATCAAATCTTTTTTCTCTGTAAGTCCTGAACCAAACCTGAATTCGATTGCTCTAATTGAAGCCGGTTGAGATAGTAGTACTTATGTTATGCTGTGGTGCCGTAATTCAAACAGGACACTGAGCGCTAATGATATAGAGGGTATTATGCCCGAGGAGCTTGGTAATTTGGTAAATCTAAATCGCCTCCAGTTGGACGAGAACCGTCTTTCGGGGGAACTTCCATCGAGTTTCTCTGGAATGGTAAAATTGCAGCATATGTAAGTAAATTCTTGCACGCCTTGGAGTATGTGATGTGAGTCCTCTAATTCTGGATTTTGAAGCGCCTTTCAGCCTAAACTAACAACGGTGGTTCGTGCTCTGCAGGCATCTCAACAACAATTCTTTAGAGGGACAAATACCTAAGGAGATTGGGCAACTCCCAATCGTCGTTCACATGTATTTGATTCTTACCAGCAACACAAATCTGAAAATTATAGGGTCGTTTCATGCTATTGACGTTACTATGGTGGATTTTATACCAAAGCCGTCGAACTCCTTCCTAATCATCACCACCCAGAGAATGGTTCCAAAGCGTCTTCATAGTAAAATTTGGTCAACCTTCCCACAATATTCTTATATCCCATCATGTGTGGGAGGTAAGATTGTTAGATCCCTCGTGGAGTAACAAAGGTTTCATTACAATTATCTTCAGACCATTCAGTTATTCGTGGCTTATATTGCAGATTGCTCGATAACAATAAGATGAGTGGCGACCTCCCAGAAGAGATAGCTAATATCAGTGAGTTGGTAATATTGTAAGTACATAACTTTTCGCTTCGCAAGTGTTTGAAATCGTCATGATGTGAGATATTTTTTCACCAAAACATCAACAGAGGGTAATCGAAATTGAGGGGTCAACAATTCGGGGAGCTTGCTCGCTGGAATGAGTAATTGTAATAGCATCTGACCATAGGCAATGATTTGAATACTTCTGAATGTATTGATTCAACACTAGAAGAGATTACCTAGCGGTAAATGCCTACAGTGCAATTTGACCTGTATTCGATGTATCTCAGGCAGCTGGACAACAATCATTTCGAAAGTGGCATACCTCCAGTGTATGGGAACATGACAAAACTGACCAAGCTGTAAGTGTAAAAATGTACTCCGCTGGAAACTTTACCCCCTTCAAGCTTCAAAGGGGTAGCAGAGATCGAAACTCGTCGCTATTGCTCTCCCCAAAACATGGAAGTGCTTCTCAATGACTTGTTATCCTATTTCTCGTAGTAATGGGTCACTGCGAAATGCGGGTTTTGCAGGAGTCTTCGAAACTGCACTTTGTCGGGCTCGATACCAGACTTAACAAATCTTTCTGGACTTGCTGTTTTGTGAGTGGTGCAACACTGACCTTCTTGGATAACATAAACACCTTTCTGAGACATTAATGAGAAGAGCTTACTCCATTTTGGTACAGAAAGTTCTTGCTTAATGGTTGAGTTGATAAGTATCAGGCACCCTTGAGATAAACTACTTCCTTACTTGGTACCCTGTTTCCCCAGAGACTTGAGTTTGAATAATTTCGATGGGCCAATTCCACCTTTGATCACACTCAATATCACTTCCATGTAAGCTTTCAATTCAGCTTATTCTTGCCTGCGTCCACTCTGTTTCTTTCGTGCTTTAAGCATCTGACAAATTTTAGGTACAAAGAAACTTCCTAGCTGGTTAATTTAAATCATCCGGTTTTGGTTAATCCCCCTTCTGCTCTGGCAGAGATCTTTCAAACAACAAGCTGACGGGAGGGATTCCTGCACAGCTGCAGTCTGCGGGAAATCTGCAATCGTTGTAAAATATTTCTTCCGCTCCATCTTCACTTGGCATTTCATGTCTTTCTTCTTTTTGACACTATCGAATTCAAAGCTGGATGTCGTAGGAGCACATGCTAGTAAGGAATGATGCAAAATTGTTCTGTTAAAAAATCGTGTTTCGTTGGTTCTTCAGAAATCTTGCCAACAACGAATTGGAGGGTCCAATCCCAGAGTTTGGAGATGTTGAGTACAGCAATTTTTCCAGGACCTTGTAAGCGTTCATTGCAGCCCGTACTTCATAATCATCTACCAGTCCTTTCCAGATCATTTAAAGTTTTGTCGAAACTACACTGCTGGAATTGAAAAACGTCTGGAAGGAAGCTGTGTGCGAAGGATATGCATGTCTACCACGTAGAACTGATGTAAGACACGTTTTTGTTTCTTAAACGCATTCTGGAATGATTTATCCGCTTCCACACCTAAAATTTGTTCGCGCTTGAGAGGAATGAATTTTGATTTCGAGTGCGCAGGGACTTCCAAAACAACTCTTTCAACTACATAAGTTTGCCCATGGTTTCAGCAGCTGCGTATGAAACTAACTTTTATCTAAGGTTCGTTTTTGCTTTTGAGTTTAAGAATGTCCGCTCTCGTCGTGCTGTACTCTTTAACATTCACCCAGACGATAGATTTTAGGAGATATTCTTCGAATCAAGTTCAAAAGAAAGCAAATCAATCTCAAGTCTGAATCCATATCTTTCTTCAGAGGCTCTACAGCTTGAACTACTTTGATCTCTGACGAGAAGACTCGTCATGGGCTTTTTTCCTAATCCCTAATTGAGTGACCACCAACACTCTTCATGATGCAGGCTGGCTGGTAACATAGAGATTTGTGAAGGATCCGGGGCGATTTTGGAGCTTTCGCACTTATGTAAGCCAGCAATAGGCCCAACAAGCCAGTCTGCAACTGGGGGCAAACCACGAGGAAAGCCTTTGATAGTGAACTACAGGCTGAAGAGTCCTGGTTTTTTTGATTTTGTTCCCTACAGCGAAAGGTTCACGAACTACATAGCGCAAGGGCTGCATATTGCACCCAGTCAGGTCACAATTTGGTCATTTCAGTGGCAGCCTGGTCCACGTCTTTTGATGGAACTTGTGATTATACCAAGTCATGGTGAACATAATGCGACTGAGATTTCTCGTATTGGAGCTTTATTTGCTCATTGGTTGGTTAAAAACAATACCTTCTTCGGACCTTACGAGCTTTTGGGAATCTATGAACTTCACAACAGTATGTAGATATCAAGACCTTGTATCCACTCTTCCTGCAACACATTTTTCGTCGAACGTATTGCCGAATGCTATGCATGGTTGCCTTGTCATGTGATTGTAGCTAGGAACATTATCATTATTATCTCAAACTGAGTCTTTATTAGATTACACAGAGATGTCTACCTCTTGTTCGGATCCATATAGGAAGGTAAAGTTGACTGGATGAACTAAATCTGACTAGATGCTCAGCTCCTTGAGTCCGTTAAGAATACTATTTAGTACCATCTTCAGCACAAAAGCTCCTTTGGTTCATACTCAGCTGACCAGGAAAAATGACCTTGTCTATGCTCTGAAGCACGTGGTGCTTAATTTCTGCAGAAAGGGGACTGTCGAAAGAAGCGATTGCAGGAGTAGTCGTTGGGAGCATAGCAATAGTGGCATTTACCATTTTGGGAGTCCTCTTGTTGAGGACTCTCCAAAAACGCTGGAAGATGAGCCCAGCAGAGAAGAGGAGACAACGAATGCGTAAGTGCTAGTCATATATTTTCCTTCTTAGGTATAGATGCACACGAAACAGCTTAGCAGCCCTGATGGGGGGAAAGAATAGGCAAATCACAAAATAATACACGTAATCTCGGGTGAGTGTGTGAAGATTGAGGGGAAATCTTCTGCATATTTGTTCGTGTAGTGTCCAGGACCCCAGCGCAGAGCTTGCTCAAGATAAAGGGAGTTCAAGCTTATACATACAAGGAGATGGAGAAAGCAACGAATGGATTTACCGAATCCAACCAGGTTATAACGCCTGCATTTTCTGAGTTGCATGTCAGGTCAGGCAATCAGGGGTACCGGTTATGCTTATTCAGAATGGGCTTAATCAATGCCATAGATGGATGAGGTGGTGGCTGTTAGACTATTTTTTCCCAACGTCTTTGGATCCTAATTTCAGCACTCTGCTTGCTTGAAAACTCTGTGAAGAATAATCAAGTCGGGAATGCCAAAACATACTACAGGTTGGAAGAGGGGGATATGGGAAAGTATTCCGGGGAACATTGGCAGATGGCACACTGGTCGCGATTAAGAAAGCCGAGGAAGCAGCTTTACAGCGTAACACGGAGTTTTACAACGAGATTGAACTGCTTTCGCGTTGTCATCACCGCAACCTGGTGTCTTTGATTGGATACTGCAACGACGAAGAAGAGCAGGTAAGCGGACTAGGACCTGTAAGTTTACTAAAGGGGTTCATGACGGCGAAGATGAAACAACAAAAGAGATGGAGCTTACATCGGAGAGAGGAAGAGTGATTTTCCGTTATTGCGCTTATAAATTTCAGCTAAGTTATCCAAATCAGAACGAAATGTTTAGACCAGAAGAGAAAGAATCTCATCTTCTTTGCTTAAATGTGCATTAAGACAAGGTACGTAGAGGACAAAGCGAGCCAGATTTATCTGGAGCAGTTTGGAGCACCGCTATTACATATGTAGGGCAGAGCCAACAGCTCGAATCTCTCGAAATACTTTTATTACACATAAGTGTCTTTGTATATAATATATATTCGGTATCTTGTATAATCCGGATGCTTGTTATTCACATGCATGGGACCCACTCGGTTCTACAGCCCCTTTCCCTCACATCACCCCACGCAAATATTGTCTCTTCTTCTCCCACACTTCTAATGCTTTTTCTCGCCTCTTCCTGTTCTTCAATAATTTTTCTCCTCTCTTGTTTGTACTCTTCACGAGCTTTTCCTTCTGCACGTATATCTCTCGCTCAGGCTATTTTTCTCATTACCATCTGGTCATTCTGTTTGCTTGCTTCCCTACTAACCGATGTTTTCTTTCAGGTATTACCAAGGTACGTCTCGAATCCTTTCCTTGTCGTGCTCATGATTGTGCATCCTTCCCTTTACATGGTTTCTGTTCTGCAGTTTCTGTGCCCATTTCCTTCGAGTTTCCACCAAATAGCGATCGGCTTTATGGGGACCCCTACATGGCGTTGCTGGTTTCCGCAATAAGTTTTAGCGCTTCCTTACTTCGCACTGCTAATATTTTTGAACGGGACTTTTGGAGGCAACCGAGTTTGCCTTAGCACTCATGAGCTTTTGAACAGAAACTTGGTACGAGGGATATGGGGATTCGCCCAGGGGCTACTTCGGCACTGTGTTAGGCACTGATGAAGTCGTTTGTGTTTCGTGGAGCCTTACTATGACTGCTTTTCTGCTTCCTTCAGGGTTTAGTGTTTTAGTGTTTAAGGACTCACGAATGCCTTGGCGCCTATGAGCTTTCGAACAGAAATTCGATTCGAGGGGTACTGACATTCTCTCAGCTACTTCGGCACTGATGAAGTCGTACATGATTTCGAGGAGGTTTACTATGACCGCCTTCTGTTTTTGTGTTTTAGGACTCATGTGTTCATAGCACATGCTGCGATATACTCTATCTAGCCCTCTAACGCTTCGCTCTACTTTCCCCGTTCTCTGAACGATTTCCACTCTCCATTTGTTCATATCCAATCCCGTTGTCGTTTCGATCAGTCTGAGTCATAACACCTTACTCGCCTCTCTCACACTGCGCTCCACTCCAACTATCTCCGGCTTCCACTCTCTTTCTTCGCATACCTAGCCCTCCAGCGTTTCGCCCTGACTCAGCCACTACACCTTCCATTCCTCCTCTCCCACTTCACTCCACTACACCCTTCATCACCTAATGCTCCCATGAAGGTGATTCGTTCCTTGGTTCCTACCCGATTTTTGTCGTCATGGTTCCTTGCTCGTCCTCCGTTCTCGCGCTCCGACTCAGCCAAGACAACATCCATTCCTCCCCCTCTTCGCTCCACTCCTTCCAGCTCGATGTTCGCCCGCTTCATAGATTCTCTTTCTCTTCATAGATGTCATTCTCTTTCTTCTAACTCTCGGTCTGCTTGACTCATGGATCTTCTATGGCTTTCGATTTCAAGGCTTCTACACTATTCCCGACTTCAGATTAACTTAATCTTTCTGGTCTGGCTCATTAGGTCGTCGATTCCCCGTTGAGTTATTTCTCTACATGCGTTGTTTATCTTTTACTGATTATCTGATGCATGCTACATGTGTACAGGGGTTTCTCTTTAAATGTTTCTAGGTTGCGTTTGCTTGCATTCGATGAGTTGTTTCTGGACTGATCTGCTTGCCCTTGCTTTCCACAATTTCCTCTGTTCTTTTTGACATTCCCATTCCTTTTGAGCGGCACTTTAGGGGAGCAACCGAGTTTGCCTTGGCACTCATGAGTTTTCGAGCAGAAACTCGGTATGAGGGATACTGACAATTGCTCAGCTACTTCGACACTACGTGAGGCACTGATGAAGTCGCAGGTGTTTTCATGAAGGTTTACTATGGCCGCCTTCTGCGTCCCCTTTGCTGTTTAGCGTCTCAGGACTCAAGCGTCCGTAGCGCTTGTTGCAATATACTTTATATCCTGTCCTTTTTTGCTTCGCTCTCGTTACCATGTTACATTTCGACAGGTTTCTGCAGCCACACCATCCTATAGCTCTCGGATTGTTCCACTCCTCCATTCCCCAGCTAATTCCCTCCCTATTATTTTTCCTTCGCTCTTTGCCTGATTCATGGGACCTCTGGTGTATACAGTGTTCCTACCCGACTCCATCCCACGTTTTTTATTTTTATCTTTCATGCACTGCTTACTGGCAGTCATTTACGTAGCGGTACCTATTTCTCGCTGTTGTTTGCATAGAGTTCTAGATTTCATGGTGGTTTATTAGTCTGTTAGCCATATGTTATTCTCAATTTGTTTCAATTATGCCTTTGCTTCAAGTTACATTTGATGCATTCTACCTTATGGATTTCTCACTATTCTAGCATTGTCAATTATGTACATCTTGCGTATCGATCATTTGCACCTCATGAGTTCTGGATAGCCCATTCCCAGAACAGCATCTGTTCTCGTATACCTATATATTGAAGGAAACCCTAGGAGGTTATTTTGCACAACCCTAATTGTGGCTGGGCACCACTTTACACTAAGAAGATAGTACTTCTTAGTAGAGTTTTAGAAGAATCTAACAAAACTATAAAAACTAAAGAATTCATTAAACTAGAGATTAACTAACACCTAACATAGAGTTTCATTGCTTATCTCGATTTGCATATATTATGTTTACATTTCATATGCACACCATTTGCGCGGAATGAATTCTGGATCCCCCTTTCTTTAAACGGCTTCTCTCTCATCTATGAATATATTTCCATGTTATACATTACATGTTTACATCATTATATATCATGTTTACATTTTATTTCATATGCACACCATTTACGCATAATGAATTCTGGATCCCCGTAAAATAAATAAAAAATAATAATAAAAAAAATAAAAAAAAAAATAAAAAAATATAAATTTACTTTTTTAGGGAATTCAGTATGCATATATACCTTTGGCAAGACTGGAGCTTATTCTCTTCGTTCACGCGTTGCTTATAACTGGTCAATTGCCCAAGGGATTATACTTCTCGAATTGTATTGCATAACTGGTACCGAATACACGTTGTGTACTAGTTCGTTTACACATGATGATTAACAGTTTCTCTGCAGGTCTTTTAGCTTCGGATCAATTTCTGATGTCATTGCTTTGATTTAATTCCGTTCTGCACATTACATTACACCTCCTTCCGCATGTGCTGTTCAGTTATTTTGTGTTAATTCGATCATTTCATTTACTTTATACATACACTTTATATGCACATAAGCACTTTTAATGGGATCATGATTCCTTGTTCTTTGAACGGTTTCTATTTTCATTTCCCCATATATATATTTTGTTATCGATATGTTTCTACTATGCCTTTGCTTCAGGTTACATTCGCTGCATTCTTCTTTAGGGATTTATCACTCTTCTCGTATTGAGCATACCTTGGTTAGCTTTCATATGCATTTAGTGAGTTCTGGATCACCCGTTCCTAGAAAGGCTTCTGCTCTCATCTACCAATATCATATTTACATTTCATCTGCACTTCATATGCATTTAATGAGTTCTGGAAGAATGAGGAAATATTTATATTACGTCTGTCCTTCGCCTTATATTCGATCTGTTAGACTCACTTCATCTCAAGTTCACTCAATGTTTGAAGTTTTGCTGTTGGTCTTCGATTACAGGTGGTCCTCTATTTCGCTACATGCTTTGCTTAGCGTTTTTCATTATATGATGTATATCAGTTCTCTACTGCTATTGATCAGGAAAGACTTATATTTCTTTTGTGCTTAGCCTTACATTTTATCTGTTGGATGCACTTCATCTCCTTTACAGCTTTATTACTCATCTCGATTTGCTAAATATCATGTTTACATTTCATCCGCACTTCATATGCAGTTAATGAGTTCTGGATCCCTGTTCTTCGAACGGCTTCTGCTCTTATTTCCTCATATCCAGTCCTCATTTTATATGCATTTAATGAGTTGTGGATCCCCATTCCTCGAACCTTCTGCTCTCATCTCTCATATCCAACCAGCTGGCACATTGAGAGTGCATTGGCACAGCCCATGCTCAGCCGCCTTTCTTTTTTATTTAGAAGCAGGACATCCTACTTCTTTTGAAAGCAAGAAGACCACGTGACAATAGAGGTTTAGGCAAGCTAAGTGGCATCCATACTGCATGCTGCATCAATTGTCGCCACATCGTTACAAATCTCTCACTGCTTGTATCAAAACTTATACATACATATTCTTTTATAAGTATCTTTCCATTATCTTGTATAGTTTTCTTGTTCAATACGGACAATTGCCTCCATTATCTTGTATAGTTTTCTATTCAATACGTACAATTGCCTCCTCACCTCATTCGCAGAGAGTTTCCTTCTTTTCTGCTAAAATAATAAAACATCCATGGTTATCATGGTCTTAGCGTCTATAGAGACTTCAGATACTCAGTTCTCTCTACCTGGCAGGGAGCTTTTATAAGAACCCACCAGTAGTTCTACCACAGCCAGTACTTACACCAACAGACCAACACTTGCATATATGTATGATCTTTCTTACACCAACAGATCAACAGTTGCTTATGTATGATCTTTCTTATTCTTCGATCATTTTTCCCTGCTCTCCTCAGTAGTTTAGAATTCATCATCGGGTAACTTTGCTATGTTTTGCTTGTTTTCTGTACTTATCGATGTTTCCTTTCAGGTATTAACAAGGTATGTCTGGAGTCCATTCCGTTCTCCTCCTCACGATTATGCATTCTTCCTTGGGTCGGGATTATTCTGCAAATCGATTTATTTCTGTTTACTTTCATTCCTGCTCTTTCGGTGACCCTTCTCTTCCAATTTCCACTAAACTTAACACTGTTATTGCTTTGAGCAGCACTTTAGGGGGCAACCGAGTTTGCCTTGGCATTCATGAGCTTTCAAGCAGAAACTCAGTAGAAGGGGTACTGACATTGGCTCAGCTACTTCAGCTCTATGTTGGCAACTGATAAAGTTGTAGTGCTTTCGTGGAGGTTTACTATGACCGCCATCTACTTCCTTCTGTTGTTTAGTTGTTTTAGAACTCATGCGGTCATAGCGCATGCTGTGATATACTCTATCCAGTCATCTAATGCTTCGCTCAGCATCCCCCAGAAGCCATCCAAAGAATGGCTTCTACTCTCATTTCCTCATACCCTATCCTCTTGTAGGTGGTCGATTACCTGATTTATAATATTTCTTGACATACATGTTACCAATTACACAATGCTTATTAGTTCTATGCATGTGTTATTCTCGATATGTTGCTATTATGCTTCACTTCAGTTCACATTCGATTTGTTGAATTCATTTAATCTCCTTTATGAATTTAATACTCATCTCGATTTGCACATATCATGTTTACATACTCTATCCCCTAACGCCATGCTCTAATGTACTTCCCCAAACGGGGGAAGTAAAGCAGAGTGGAAATCGTTCAAAGAAGGATTTACACTCTACTTTTTCATACCCGAAATCTTGGGTTTGGTTTCAATCAATGTATTCTCCATTCATTCAGCTTGTTTCCAATTGTTTCACCTTCGCTTATTTCGAGATTTCTTATATTACATGACTCTTCGTTTCCTCAGTACACGTTGGTTCACGGATTCTCTACATGAAGTTATATATGATCGTTACTTGCCAATACATGCTTTTTATGATCTAGATTTCTCGCATATTTCTTAGTCAATTGTGCTTGCATTTAATTGCCATTTCATTTGCATTTAATGAGTTCTGGATCCCCCGTTCGAAAAATGGGGGACAGAAGCGGGACAGAAGCCGGTCGAAGAACAGATTCTGTCCTCATAACTCCAATGCCATGTTTATATGTTCCTCGAACGCCTTCTATCCTCATATGTCCATATCATATACCTATATATGCCTATCATGTTTTCATTTCATCTGCATTTTATATGCAGTGAAATGAGTGATATTTATGAGATCATTCATGAGAAGAGGGCGACCGCGTAGAAAACACGAAGGATGGGATCTGGAACCCATCGTTTCCATCATTTAATGAGGTCTGGATCCCTCGTTCAAGGAACGGCTTTTGCTCTCATCTCCTCATATCCAGTCCTTCGAACGGCCTCTGCTCTCATTTCCAATATCCAGTCCCCTCACGCTTCGCTCCGACCCAGCCACGACACCATCCACTGCTCTGCCTTCGCTCCACTCCACCCATCCTCAAATAATACTTTGTATATTATTTCTCGCTAGATGTTTCTCTGTTTCATGGCTCCTACCAGACCTTTTTATTTCAGCTTCTTGTTACATGATGTTTACTAATGCTCGGCATGTGTTACTCATGAGATGTTTCAATTATGTCTTTACCTCGAATGGCTTCTGCTCTCATTTCCCATCTGTCTTTACTTCGGCTTACCTTCGTATTGTTAGTTTCACTTAATTTTCATTTCCTTAGTTGCGATTCATTTCATTTTCATTTTTATTCATTGCGATTTGCACACGTTCATGTTTACGTTACGTTTCATGCAGTGCATATGCACTTAGTGGGTTTTAAATCCCCCGTTCTTCGAACGACTTCTGCTCTCATTTCCTATATGCAGGACAGAGCATTAACTACATGTGGACATAAAACCGTTTCTTATAGGAATTTAAACTGTTTGACATATCATTAACGCTTTACCTATCTGTTCTCATATATATATTTCTTGCACTTATGCCTTTGCTACAGGTTACTTTTTTGCACTTATACTTTTTGCTGCAGGTTATTTTCGATGCATTTTACACTAAAGCTTTCATACTACACTAGCACTGAATTCAAGTACATGTTGTTTATCGAATATGTACACTTGTGCACTTCATGAGTTCTGGATAACCCGTTCCCAGAACGTCTTCTGCTCTCATTTACCTATATATATATATATATATATATATATACTTCCCTCACTGGTTTGGTTTCTCTGGACTCAGGCGTCCATAGCGCTTGCTGTGATATATAAATATCCAGTCCTTGGATGCTTTGCTGTGATATCGATATCCAGTCCTTGGATGCTTTGCTCGTCGTCCCTCGTCCTCTGAGCGATTTCTTCTTCCAATGCTCTTTCTCCTACACTTTCCACAATTTTCGTTTCCTGACAAAGATCTTCCTTGCCCCGCGATATATTCTTCTTCCCGCTCTTTCTCCTACACCTTCCACGATTGTCGTTTCCTGACTCCGATCTTCCTTGACCCGCGATATTTACATCTGTAAAATACTTCTTGTCTCTTGATACCAGTTTTTCTCCATCCGTTTAAGTTGGCCGTTTATTCCTGATGTATTTTTTCGCTACTGATGTGGGAGGTCGGCATCCGCTTCTTTGATGGCTGCCTCTCAAATATACGTATTGCTATCTACTGGTTTCTCAATGACATTTACTTCGCCTTTCATTTGCTGCTGTTTCTTCTCTATATATGCAGTTGTTCCAATAGGTTTGCTTCGATTATGCCATTGCTGTCGGATACCTTCGATGCATTCTAACATAGGGATTTCATACTACTCTAGCGTTGCGTACCATGTACATCTTGCTTAACGATCGTTTGCAACTCATGAGTTCTGGGAACGGCATCTGTTCTCGTATACCTATATATATGCAGTAGGATGCTAAGTGGGAGCTTTAACGCGAGAGGTCTCGTCATCTTGCTGACAAACTATCTTACTGACATGCAGATGTTAGTTTACGAATTCATGGAAGGGGGCACATTGCATGAAAATCTTAATGGTAAAGTTTTCTTCAAACGTTTAACTCTTCCTGGCCTAGTGTGGAACTCTTTCCGACAATCAGAAGTCTAATTCTGAGACAGCTAGTTCGCTATTCTTACTGGTACTTGATTTTGTGCAGCTGGAGGCTCAACAAAATTAGACTTTGCTCAAAGACTACGCCTTGCTCATGGGTCTGCTCGTGGAATACTGTATTTGCACACTGAGGCTGATCCCCCAATTTACCATCGTGATATCAAAGCGTCGAACATCCTTCTCAATGACAAGAAGGAGGCAAAAGTTGCTGATTTTGGGCTGTCGAGACTAGCTCCTCTGCCTGACTTGGAGGGAATCACAATGACTCATGTGTCTACTGTCGTCAAAGGAACTCCGGTGCGTGATGGTTCGATGTTTCCTTCTTTCCCAAGTTACCCGTACCTGGTGGTACTTCAAAGCAGAGACTATTAATATCTGTATGCCTAGTCTAGCTTCAAGACCTGTGCTAAGTATGGTTTGTGTCCTTGTGTGCTAAACTTCCTGGAATTTCCTCGATACTAATCGCTTGCGAGTCCTCTTTTGCCCTGCATTATGCTGATTAGTAAGACCCACGCCACCATGGAGTTGTCTTAGAGATTTAGTAGGTACACTAGATTTAGCGAGAGTTTATTTAGATGTAACCTAATCTGATCAGTCATGTTGTAAAATTTGCAGGGATATCTAGATCCAGAATACTTCCTGACGCACCAGCTGACAGATAAGAGCGATGTTTACAGTTTCGGTGTTGTACTCTTGGAGCTCCTTACAGGCATGCAACCTATTGCGAACGGAAGAAACATCGTGCGAGAGGTATCTAGTCATGACACAGAAACCGACTTATTTGGGGCTTCATCTGCCAACAATGGTCGGTATGTTGTTTCAATTTTAAACAGTGGAGTTCTCATGTGCACATGCAGGTGAAGCAACTGTACGACAACGGGGAGGTGCTCAAGGTCATCGACACGAGGATGGGTCCATATCCTCTGGAGAGTATAGAATCTTTCGCAAAACTGGCACTCTCATGTGTAGCGAGTGAAACAGAAGCTCGCCCTTCAATGCAAGAAGTGTGCCGCGTGCTGGAAGGACTGATGTACGATGAACCGGATCAAAAGAGGATGTCATCAATGCGAAGTCTAGATGTTTCGAAGGATTTCGCCCGACCCGCGGAATTTCCATGCGATGCTTTGGAATCAGGCTCGTTACAAACCTCCCACTACCAAAAAGGCATGAGTCCATTTGACAATGCTCCTACGTCTAGCACTACGCTCTCCGTTTCGATGCCACCTTCCAATCATGTTTCTCCGAGATGATGAGCGGTGTCGTTCGCTTAGACGTCTGCGCATGTGTACACCAACATATACCGGGAAAGAAGTAATACCGAATACTAAATTCGAGAGTTGCTTGATCGATGCGGAGAAAACTTACGTATTGAAGGCTACTGACTTTAGAAGCATACGTAGAGATTTAGAAGTCTCAGTTTCTACCACCAATGTGAGAGTGCTGGGTAAAGAAAACTGAGCTAGGACCGAAATTAGACATGTACATTAAAATCTAAAAAGAGCTTAAATCTCTTGCAGCTCCCACTCTTGTATCCAATTAAATTTTCCAGATGGGCAGTAGAGTATTTGAGAATGTGAGTTGACTATCTGGTACATACAGGTTCTGCTCATTCAAGCAGCCATGGTCAGATATTTCAATCGGCAAGTTCACGGTACTATCGGCTTCAGTCTCGATGACTCTTGCTCAAGGCGTGCGACCAATCAGCAGCGCCGCATCTCCTCTTGGCTTCAATTATGACGAAATTCAGCGTTCAGCTTCTGAGAGTATGTGACAACTAGCTCTGATCAGCTCTTTTGCTATTTCATTGTCAGCTACATATTGGCTCTTCATGCTATTCATGTACCAACTCCAGCGTCTAAAAGAGTCATTCCTGTGGAGCTCGAAAGATGACAAGGTTCTCATGCGCTCCAATGTACTCCAAGTGCTTACATTTTTGAAGGAATAGGTGACAACTAGTTGGGTGCCCATGCAATGCATGGGCCAGTTACTTTTGACGTAGTGCCGTAGTTTCTTATAGTATATTTTATTTAAAATATATGATTCATTTGAAATTATTAATATGAAATTTGACCAAAAAGATTCGGTTAATTTTTAATATTACAATATCTGATTCAATTAACTTGAAAAGATATTATATTTCGAAGAAAAAATTGTATTTAAAAAAAATTATGTTTACTGAAAAGATGAAAACAAACTTTGGCAACAGTTTTGGAAACTACATTTTTAAGGAGGATCTAAGAAAAGAAAATCTACCAACAAAGTAACATAAAAAATGAGAGTTAAATTTGACTCAAGTCTAACTAGTTACTTCTTTGCATTAGTATAGCTCTAAATTTGGTAAATTAGTAAAAAGGTTGCCGCGCAGAAAACACAAAGGATGGGAAATCCCATCAAGCTGTACAAGGGGGAGATAAAAGATAAATGGGGCTCAGTCCAAAGAGAGTCCATATGAGAAATCTATAATATCATTAAATGATATTTGATGACATTACTCCTTTCGATTCTATCCTGATTTATTCTCGGGACCAAGATAAATCCCTTGGCGTTACGCCTACATCCATGCTATGAGATTCGGAAATGATACGTTGGTTTATTCTCGGGACCAAGATAAATCCCTTGGCTTTACACCTATGTTCATGCTATGAAAATCGAAAATGATATATAGGTTTTATTCTCTTTTCAATTTGATTGGAACCCAAAGTTTAATTTAGGAGGGTTCAGCATAAATAAAATATATTATATCAAAATAAAAATACAAAACCAAATGGAATATTTCTCATTATATGAATTTATAATTAAAATTAATAAATAATTTAATATAATAAAATTATACTCGCATTATTGTATTAATTGTGCCACGACCCTAGGTTTGCATGGTGTACTGGAACAATCTTTGCAATGAAGGGAAACATGCAAACGATGAGTTGAAGGATAGGTCGTTAACATTTTATCAGAACTTTTGCCGCATCCGCGTTCAAGGTAGTCCCCATTATCTTTTGTGTATCTACTAGCGTTATTTCAGTAGTACGATTCAAAGGACGACATTTGAACTTTATGAATTATAAAGGGACCCGCACCTGATCTTATGAGGATTTCAATTTGTCACCTAAAGTGTCTCTCAATTGTCTGAGACCATAAGTTGTCATTTCAGCACCAGATATTGATAGACAAAATCTTTAGAATCCAACAACACTTGATTTCAGGCGTAGACTATCCTCTTATTGGACTAATCGTCGATGTGTACTGGTGAATATTGTGTATCACAAGTGGAGTCTACTATCACACCATAGTGCGAGTCTAATTTGGATGCCGAGTTTCATCTGGCGTTAGAGATCCTCTATCATCCTTTCTAGAAGTGAGACCATGATGTCCCCATGAGAGGAGTTCCACATAACTCAGCATAAAGCTGGAAATTGCGTTGCATTAATGTCAATTAATGGGCCTGACTATCAAGCTTTTGCCTAGCATTCATTTGTGTCTCTCAACTGAAACTTAGTTATACGATGAGAGGTGTTGCTTCAGTCATGTGTTTGATACTAAGAGTAATTGGGAATTTGTTTGAACGAACATGTATATCAGAAGTGGAGTGAGTTTCCATATAATTTTGACCAAGAATTTCAAGCGGCGATTTCAACTGCATGCAAAGATCGTCTATGGTCCCTTTTTCATGTAGAAGGACCACCATACCCATTGATAAAGAGGTCACCTCCAGTAAGATTTCAACTTGAAGTTGGATGTTTGCAATGCGTTTAATCTCTTCTAATGGAGGTACGGTTGGTACTTGGTATTTGTGATGCTTATGAGTTCCATACCGAATTCTTGCTAAGAGCAGTCTTTAAATGGCTTTACATAATATCATCTTGCACAAATGAGTACATGGTTGTTTTGTTATGTTTTATTTTCTCTAGGAACACATGAGTGTTAAATCTTAGAGTTTCTTTCCAAGAAGAAATTTAATCTAGATCTATTATTGATGGTTCAATAATAGATCAAAAATCAAAAATCTAAAAATCTACTCTCAATTTTGGGTAGGAAAAGTGTCATTTGATATAACTTGCCATTATAACACATATTTCTAGTTTCCTGATCATTATTTCCAACATATCCAAAAGAAATATGAAACATGTCTAAAGAAAGAAATTCTAAATATACCACAAGTACACCAATCTAAACGAATTGGGTACATAATAAAGCATGCAAAGCAACAAGTAATTATAGTTTTGGTAAACAAGTGTTTTAATGCATCATTGTTCTGTCTAAAAATAATTTTCAACTTACAGTCCATATATAGAGTATTTTATGCCTTCTTTAAGATGTATTGTAGGGGAAATAATCCCAAGGATTGGCTTGAGTATTTTTTTCTCTATAACCCCAAATCAAGTTCTTAGGACTCAATGAATAGCTTGTAAGAGAAGCTTTCTGATAATATAAAATATATCTTGACCTAATCATGATAGTTTCATTATCAATGTCTTGAATTTGGTGTGTATAAAACCTTACTTCAAGATCCTCAACAAGGTGTTACCCTAACAAGGTTTGCCAAATCTTGGCTCCGAGTTTCAATGAGGTTTCAACTCTCCCACAAGTTCTACACTTTTAACTATAACCTCAAGTGACAAAAATAGCTAATCACTTATACTTGTAGATGGAGAAACCCTTGGATTCTTATGATTGTATTTTGATTAGGTTTGATATATCAGATCTACTTGCTTACAAACCCTAATACAACCCAAATTATAAAGTAATTGGTTATGCTCTTTTTTAAATCTTTGTAAAGTTTGGTATTAGAACTCTAGACCAAATTCAAATATGGATCAATCTCTAAAATTAGTTAATATTTGAACCCTTTAGATTGAGGTAAAGTTGATCCAAGATTTTGAATTCTCTCCTTGAGTGTTTAAACAAAAACTTATTGCACTTGTTCAAGACTAGGCCATCAAAAACTACTACTAAATTTCATAGCTCCCTATGGACCAAAACTAAAGATGTGATTAAAACTCCTCACTTGATCATAATTCTCTACTTATATACCTTGGTTTTAAGTCCTTTAATTTCAAAGGATTCTATCAAATTTGGGATCAACTAAAATGTGAAGCTAGAGACTACCAAATTTTGAGCTCAAGGCAACCAAATTTATTTCTAATCTTTGATCCCATTGATAAATATTTGAAAGCTTTGTAAACCTCCAAGAAGTTTTCAAAGTGTTTGCTTTGGTGTAGATTGGACCTCTTTTTGCTTCAATAGATGAAATCTTGGTTATTAATTATATAAACATAAGTAGACGATAACATCCAAGTTATCCATCATCATTGCTATAAACTAAAATGAACTACCATCCAAACCCAAAAGTGATCATGGTACACACATTGATGTTTAATGTGAAAAAGGTTTAGAAAAGGTAAATCAAGTAACCTTATCTTTATTCCCAAAATGTGCTTTTCTTAAGACTCTCAGTTGCAATCTCCACATCCTTTTGTCTTTTCTCCACTTGAAAAATTTGAAGTACAAGACACTCCAAGTAGATGTCTACTCCTCAATGTGCATAATAGGTATTGAAGTGCAAGAAGATCATCTCTTGACATGTGATCCTCCTAATATAGGACACTCCAAGTAGGTATCTGGACCTCAATGTGTATAATAGGTTTTTGCTTATGCATCAACTTTGTTAGCATTCAAATAGTTTACCAGACAATGAGTGATGTGATCTACCCATATAGTAAATAGCAAAAGCCTTGGCTTATCTCTCACCCTTCCTTGACATGTTCTTGTAGTAGCTTCTAAAACAAGAGGATGTCCTTGTTTACTCTTAGCATTCCCTTTGGATTGTAGGTTATAGTAAGAGCACACCTCTCAAGAAATCCTTGGTTGTGTTGGTGTTTAGCTCTCTTTGATTCATTGTAATTTTCCCAGCACATCCATACCTAATTATCTCCTAGTAAATGTTTTTAAAGAGCTTCAATAGTTGTACTTCAACCTAGTTAGACAAATTCTCTCATTCCAAAACCAGTTACTTCATTTGCAATTTTCCAATTTTCATAGTAACTAGATCTACTACCCACTTGATCTAGTACTATTTATTAACTTGAAATGTATTGTAAGTGGATAAGTGGAATATAGTTCACATTTATGCCAAATGTTTAAGTACATTAGGCAAGTTTGACATGTCTCTATAAATAAAATTACATCTCTATACATAATGTGCCACTAATGCCATTTTTTCAAATTTGAAAAGGTTGCATAGATACCCTAGTGACCAACCCATAAGCTCTCATAGAATCCTTGGATTTATGGCTTTTGTATGTCCACCTTACACACAACCAATTGTGGCGGATTGCCATTCCATTTAGCTCTTTTCCAAAAAATAACCCCCTTCTAAAGGGAGTTATATAATTTTTGCTCTAGTTTTTTGTACCAAGCATCACTCCAATCTACTTGCTTTAACAAAAAACTAAGATATGCCTAAGATCCATTCACTTTCCTTCATGGAGCTATTCAAGAAGAACTTAAGATGCTCACACTCTATTATTTGAGCACTCAAAAAGAAAGTGGTGCCTACATCTTTCAATCATATATTTTTCATTTTGATACAAAAATCTATGAGTGTGCATCTCTCACCTATGATAAACTTGTGATGGCTACTAAGGTAATGTAGCATGGACTAAGAAAGCAATGAACCAAACTCCATGACACTCTTCTAAGGATAAAACTCCAAGAAATCTCCAAGACTTAAGCCATTGCTCAGTAGAGAATTCAATCAGAGAAAGATAGTTAAAAATGCAAGGATGATGTGTACCTCTGTATCCCTAGTTTTATACTTGCAAAGAAGTTACATTCAATAGTTACTAATTACTAGAGTAATTCAATCTACTATGCAATATCATCTGAAGTCTAAAAGTATTCCAAAATTGGAATAATCCCATGTGGTCTTATATTGACTAAACAACAAACTTCAAGGGTTCCTTCACATGGGTTAATCTTTGGACTATAGAAAAAATTGCATTAAAAAGGCTTATGGACCCAAGAGTTCTGAACTCTTTCTTCAAAGCCAAACATCTAAGAACAATATAAATCCAATGCACTAGAATACAAGATAATGGTACTTTGTATGTCAACTTCTCCCAAAACAGAGTTCTTTTATCTTGGTTATGACTAACTCTAGCTAATCATAATTAATATGAAATCTTAGTTAAACTCCACATAAAAATGATCTCTCAATTACTTACAGTTGTACAAGAAATATCCTAATAAAAAATATATATACCAATATTATACATTGGTTTGAAAAAGCCAAGTATAGCTAAAAGGAAATATAACTAGCATATACACAAGAAATCTAAGAATTTTGGTGAAGCATGCAAAAATTTTCTTGTTGAGAAGCTTTGAGAAATTTTGAAAAGATTGAATAACTTATTTTCCAATTGAATATTTAATTTAGCTTGTACTCTAAAAATGACGACCTCTAAAAGGAAGCTTCCTTTGGAGACCTATACTTAGTTTACTTATAAATACCAAAGCCTAAGCTCTACGTAGGCATTTGGAGTTCTTTCATTTGAGAATTTTAGTTTTATCTTCCATTCTCTTATTTCTCTCCTAAGTCTACTACATTAGTACAAGAGCAAGAATGGGATGGATAATCAATGGATCACAATCAATTTCCATAAAACATTGAGATTTCCATATCCATGTTTACTTATAATGACATACTATGCACCCAATTGTAATTTTTCTAGAATTCTGTTCCTTCAAGGATATAGTTACAAATGTGAAGATACAAGTGAAAATATCACAAAATGTTATTTATTCCTTACATCTTTCACTTTTTGGGCAAAAACCATTCCCAAAAGAAATTAATGATGAAAGAAAAAATTCACTCATATTTAGATCAAATCCAATAGGGGTTCTATTGGATTGAATCTAAATATGAGTGAATTTTGTTTTGTATTTTCTTGTAATGTTTCAGCTCAAAGGCTATTTATCTCTTAGTATACACTTGGCTGATAGACTCTGAAAGTATTGTCTCTCTTCCAACACCACTCAATCAATTTCCAAAACACTCCAAAACTATAATTGGTTTCCAAATTCCAGCAAACACTCCAAAACTACATAAAAGTTTACATAAAAGAATCACAAGGTTTCTACAAATTAACCAAGTCAAGTCCTTGCTTCTAACATACTTTCAACACTACAAAAATTTTTAGTCTTGTTGTGGTGTTTCTTCCAAATGATTGCTTTTTCTGCTCATGATCAAACACACATAACAAAAAGCAATACTTATTGCAAATTTTCTATCAAAATCAAGAAAAAACAAGAAGTGGATGAGTGCATAAGAGTGTAATAAAACAATAAACAGTATCAGCTCTTCCTTATTAACCTTCCATAAATTGAACAAAAAGGCACTTTTCATGCCAAGACTATATAGTCTACCATATAGAACTAAATGCAACACCAAACCAAATCCTTACTTCAAACACACCACAATGAACTTACACACTCTTCTAAATCATTTTTATCACTCCCATGAAATCTCTAGATTTCAAGGCTCTCTAAAGACTCACATCTACCTTTGGAACTACTAGAATTTGCTTTAGCTTCTGTACTAAATTTACTATTTCTTGCTTAATGTTCTCTTTGAGCTCAACTATCTTATCTTCAAATCTAACTACTAACTCCATTGTTGTGTCTTCATAATCTTTCTCACTTGTACTTTTCCAAAGTAGCTTCTTCTTGAGTTTCTTCAATTGCTTGAGTTTTGAGGTTGAAAGGATGAATCCCAAGTACTCATTCCTACCTTCCTTCAACTACTTACCAATCTTCTTAATTTTGCTTGCTAAGATTCTATCAGCTTCAACTTTTCATTGACATTGATTGTAGGCACCAACCTTCCAACTAGAATAAAGGTGTGACAACCCGGCAAATATCACTTCTGCAGTAATTGGATCAGTAAAGTTCATTCCCACAGAGATACTATCCAGAATTGGTCAAATACAAAGTCAGAAGTCACAATGGCAGTTCTTCTTGATGGCTTCTTTAATCTCTCAGGTAGAAACTACACCTAGAAGAGAGTAACAAGCTCACAATCTTGACAACTTGTCACAAATACACATACATAATCACAACATAGCAAATTCTGTCCAAACAACTCTTGATTGTGATGATTCAGATTCTCCCAAAGACGGCACTTCACTGCAAAGACCGATTTTGCCTCAGAATTGTGTTCCACCCCTCCACTGAAGGCACAACTTCCTTGATCAAAATTGCTTCACATCAACTTCGTGCTGCACTCACCAATGCAAAATACTAACAACACTACAATTCCTCTCAGACCTGTCAAGGCATTGCTCCGATGCACTTCATTCAGGATCAAACACACAGAATGAAGATCAAGGCTGCAGATTCCAACATCCATAGACACACGGACTTGCTCTTTGGAATTCTCCACACACTCACAAACACAAAAAATATTTGATAATCGGAATTAAGCTTAAGCAACGAGTACAAAGAATAGCACTTCGCTTTATCTATCTTCAGAAATATGAATAGTGAATAACATCGTACTGCAAATGCTCCACTTAAATACTGAAGCAAATGGCAGATTTGCCTACCTAAGCACCGCTTCCTAACATCCTTTCCTACCTGTAGATCCTAAGTGACAGTCTATTTCTTCATATCTGCCTCTTCCTATCTCAAAATTGACTTCTATCCCGATCCGATGTCTACCTCATCATCGGCTTCCAAACTCGATGATCTTCTTACTATTTCTCCTTCTTCGGGTATGACTGATTCTACTAATTTCTTTACTAATTCTATGACTTCTTCACTACAATCTACAATTGAGCTCACGAGTAATCTATCTACCTTCTTATTTCCCGACCCACTCTTCTCTAATGTGTCAATCTTCAAGTTCGATGATACATGTATTCCTACTTCTGCAACATCGGATTTCTTCTCCACTGTCACACTACTCTGAATTTTCTCTAACTCCAAATTGACTAAATCCAGTCTAAGACTTACATTATTCTCTACCTCTAACATTTTCCTATCTTACATGCTCTCTCAACCAAATCAGCAATGTGTTCATGTCCACATCCTTGGCTTTTCGCTTCCGAGTCTCCTGCACAAGTAATTTCAACTCATGTAGGCAAGCTTCTTCCAATCTCCCTTCAGCCTCCGTGCTTAAGATTGCTCTTAATTTCCCCACAACTTCTCCTATTGACTCCGATTCATATCCCCGAGAGCGTTCTACCTTCAACTCCTCCCGATACATTTTCAACTCGTCTTTGTATTCTGCAGCAAACATCTTCTTCTCCTTTGCATACTACATACTCTATTGTTCCGCGCTCTTGACAAGTTCTTGCAATCGCTCTTCTTCTTCTTGCCTAGATGCCAACTCTCTCTGCCATGCTTGATCTTTTGCTGCGGCACTTTTCTTCAAACTTTCCAACTCCTGCTCCATTATGATGGTCGTTGCCTTCAAACGGACATTCTCAATGCGCACATCACTCACTTCCTCTTTCATTTTGCTCAGCCACATTGCCTGCTCCTTCAATTCTCCGGCTTGCTTCTGCAATTCCTTCTCCTTCTCTGCGCAACTTCCTTGTAGGAGGGTCATCGTTTTCTTTCTCAAGCCTTCCTCCCTCCGAAGTTCTTAAATTTCTTCATTTCTTCGGACTTGTTGCTCCTGCAACCCCTACACTTCACTCAACAGATGCTTCACCACCTGCAACTTATTCATCCTCTTCCTACAATCTTGGGCAATTCCTCTCCGATGTTCTTTTAACAGCTCAAGCAATGGTGTAACCACCTTCGTCAAATATGTTATCCTGCCGAAGTTTTCTTCCTCTTTATTGCCATCTTCGTCTGGAGTCTTCTCCTCCGTCATTGGCTCCTTCATCCAAAGTCGTGATCTTTGTATCTTCATCGTGTCGGCACTGTCTTTGTCTTGGCCTCTTGAACTCGGCCCCGCGGGATACTCCTCCTTCTCTTTTGGTCTTGGCTTGTTTGCTATCATTGTCTGACAAGCCTCACTTACTACTGCCAACTGCAGGACTTCTGGCTCTCCATCACTTTTGCTCCCAGACTCCTCACTTTTCAAGGTGAGCTCCTCTTCTTCCGAGTCCTCATCTTGCGACTCAATCTCTTCTTCAGACTCCAATCCCGATGATGCCTCTCTTACGACTTTCATTGTCTTCAACATCAGCCGCCAAGTCTTTCTTTGCATGGGAGACGACTTGGCTTCTTCAGGTTTGATGCGCTTCTTTGTCTTCGGACTGGTGATGTCTTCAATTTTCCACTGTCCTGTCTTTGCGAAGTACTCGTCATTCGCTCAAAGATGTAGCATATATTGGTGCTCCTTATTGTCTGCTTCCCGTCTCAAATCGGGGTGCATGTGAGACACCATACAATGACGCTCATCTTTGGATAATAAATTCAGCCCGAAGTAGAAGTGAGCTGCAAACGGTGCAAAATAATGCGGTGGCGAGCCCATTTACCAATTCACCACCATCTACCTCGTTTGGTGATGAAAGCACCTCGCTCAATTAACTGGAACTCCTACAAACATTTGATGGAAAAAGACCGCCTGCTGCATGGTCACGTAGGTCGTTTGTTCTGGCTTGAACATGGCCATCATTGCCCCCACAATAATTCTTTGGATCTGGTCCCAATAGGACTCCACCTTGTAGCCATTCGTAGTTCTTGGAGCGAAAAACAAGTTGTAGATCTCCGCCGTCTCCTCTGCAGCATCACAGTTTTGATAGAAGGTGATCCCTATTGGCTCTCCTACTTCTCTCCCCAATACTAACTTCCAATCCGACTCAGTCCATCGAGCTGGATTGCCTCTCTTCCTTTCCACCTTGGGACCCTCCTCACAATTACTGGCAGCGATCTCTGCCATCACTCTTGGGAAACTGAAATTCCAGTTCCATGCTAAAAATGTAATACAAAGTCTAACCAAGACTTTGATTCTAGCTACTACATCTACTCTTCGGATTGCAAAACCTCTCACTGCCAGCGCATTGGCCACCTTCTTTGCCATGATTTGTTCTCTCATTCTACGGTGTTGGAAAATAAGACCCTCTCATGGACAAGATACTCTAACTCCCTCAAGGTTCCGAAAAATCTCACTCTCGACGGGCTTCCGGACACGCATTACTATAGGACGACTACTCAAAGGAATTGGAAATTTACTCAAAGGATTCAACTTCCCTCTGCGCAGTCGCAATTTTATATTGCCCCGAATCGTAGTCATTCTTCAGTCGATTTTGTTTGTGAATTTCTCTCTTCTACATGCACTCCCGATCACTGTCAAGACATGCTTATTCTGCCCCGCCGTTTCTTGAAATGTACTTTCTTGCCACGTACAGAGGTTGTTAAACGGTCTTCATCTTTCCTGCATCTTCTAACCCGAAGACAATGATCTTCGGACTTTTTCCAGCGTACTCCTCTTCCGAGTACCTCCATCATCGGATCCGATGTCAGCTTCTTTGGCTTTCCTCCGAAGTTACTTTTGCCTATTCTTTGTCCACAATTTGACTTTTCTGTGCTTACTTTGTCTATTAAACACTACTAACCATAGAAAAACAAAAAATGTGAGTACCACATACCCCCTCCCTCAAATGTGAGCGTCCCCGTGAACACCGACAACCGGGTTTTTATACAAAGTCGGGTTTGGGGTCCAATATTTTCTAACCCTCCAACCATTGACACGAGTTGCAAAAGGATTGCCATCCAGGTGTGCGAGTTGAATGGAACCATTATCATAGATATGCATCACACAATACGGTCCCATCCACCTTAGATGTAATTTTCTTGGAAAAAATAGGTGGCAATTATCATATAATTATACCAAATCTCCTTCTTGAACAGTCACAGGTTTGAGTCTTTTATCATGCCGAACCTTCTGTTGTTCTTGAATTTCCCTTGTAGTTTGCATTGCATCGTCCTTTTTCTCTTCCAACCACATCAGTTGCTGGATACGAAGATCTTGACTTTCTTCCTCTGAAAAACGTTCTTCACAAAGTATTCTATATGTCGGTACTTCAAACTCAACTGGTAATATGGGATGCAATCCGTATATCAGGAAATAAGGAGTTTTCTTGGTAGTAATCTTTTCAGTTGTTTGATATACCCACAATGCTGCAAGTAACTTTGTATCCCAATCATAGGCATAGTTGATTGTCACCTTATTCAAAATTTTACACAGCAATCTATTGGCTTTCTCCGTGAGTCCATTCGCTTTTGGGTTGTAAGGCGTGGTCTTCCGTTGCTTAATTTGGAAGTATTTGGTTAACGCCTCCACCATTGAGTTTAAAAAATGAGTTCCCTGATTACTGACCAATTCCAGAGGACACCCATAACGGGAAATGATGTTTTGGAAGAAAAATTCTGCTACTGTCTTTGTATCATCTCTTCGTGTTGCCTCTACTTCCACCATTTTGGTGGCATAATCGGTACATACTAGGATGTACCTCTTCCTTGTGACACGGGTTATTGGTTGAATAGGTCCCATAAAATCAATACCCCATTTCTCAAATGGGGCCAAGGCAAAATTGGTTTCAAAGGCCATTGGGAAGTTGCCGTTGGTTTCCCTATTCTTTGACATGCATCACAACTTCAAATATGGGCATGAGTATCTTTATACATCGTAGGCCACCAATACCCTGCCGAAAGAATTTTCTTCACCATATTTTTCAGGGCATAGTGTCCCCCCGATGCTTCCAAGTGCAAGGACTCAATGACTCCTCCTACTTTGTATGCTTCCAGACATCTCCAAAGTACTGTATCTTCGCCCATTTTAAACAAAATGTTGTGTTTCAATTGGTACGGTCCCATTTTCCAAAGAAAGACTGCTCTTTGTTCCGGGTCCAGCTCCTCCGGACAATGGCACGTATGCAAATAATGATATTTTGACGCATACTGTGTACTTCAAACAGCCATTAAATGATATAGCTCTTCATCAAGAAACCGATCATTGATTTCCAAATCTTGGTCTTGAGTTTCTAACCTGGATAAGAAGTCTACATTTGAATGCAAAGCTCTCTTCCTTACTTGTATAGTGTATGTGAATTCTTGTAGCAACAAGATCCATTGTGCAATTTGCCCAAACAATCTGCCTTCTTGACCAAGTGTTGCAGTGCATAATGGTCCACGTAGAAGATGAATTCATATCCTAACAGGTAGTGGCAAAATTTCTTGCAGGCATACACCATCCCAAGTGCTTCCCTTTCAGTCGTTGAATAATTCTTTTCAGAAATTGAAAGTTGTCAACTGGCATAATACATCGGGTAGTCCTTTTTCTTCTTGTCCT
Organism: Lunularia cruciata; assembly: GCA_948567375.1. NCBI lineage: Eukaryota > Viridiplantae > Streptophyta > Marchantiopsida > Lunulariales > Lunulariaceae > Lunularia > Lunularia cruciata. Next base: position 60,128,169 of record OX419762.1, on the reverse strand, counting down.
TCTGATTTAAGACAACTCCGATGGCCATGGACAAAGTGTCCACATATACATGAAAAGGGACATCCCAATTTGGGGCCCTCATGACTGGTGCTTCAACCAATTTCTTCTTCAATACCTGGAAAGCTTCTTCTTGATTTGCTTCCCACAGATAATCTTTGGATTTCTTCAGAAGCTTGGTAAGGGGTGCAGCCAACACCGCATAATTTGACACAAAGCATCTGTAGTATCCAACATGTCCTAAAAAGGCTCTCAGTTCTTGGAGGTTCTTCGGTGATTCCAAAGCTACAATTACTTTAACCTTCTTGACATCCACTTCAATACCTCGACTTGACACCCAATGCCCCAGAAGAATTCCTTCCTTCATGGCAAAGAAGCATTTCTCCGGGTGTAATGATAAGCCGGCAAAACGACACCTTTTGAAAGTTTGGCGAAGGTTTAGGGTTTAGGGTACCCTAAACCCATCTATATGTACATCTCTTTGCCCAAACACAAAAAAATCATTAATGAAGACCTCCACAAACTTACGCAAGAAATCTTTGAATATTGAGTTCATCATCCTTTGGAAAGTAGCAGGAGCATTACACAACCCAAAGGGCATTTGATTGTAAGCGAAAGTGCCCCAATCAATCGTGAATGTGGTTTTGTCCTTGTCTTCTTCTCGAATGGATACTTTGTACCTTGAAAATCCATCAAAGAAAACTATAGCATAGATGACCAGCTACTTGGTCCATAATTGTATCTGTAAATGGTAAAGGATGATGGTCCTTTCTAGTGACTGCATTTAATTTGCAAAAATCTTGGCACACTTGGAATTTTCCCGGTCTTCTTCTTTGGAACCATGACAATGGGTGAAACCTACTCACTGCTTAGAACAGGGAAAATTATTCCGGCCCCTAAGTACTTATCAATTTTGTCTTTTGCCAGGAGGGAGTACTTTGGGTTCAGGCGGTATTATCTTTGACAAACCGGAACTGCACTTTCAACCAGATCAATTTGGTGCTCACCAAATTCTTGTGGAATTCTTGGCATTTGGTCAATAGACCGAGCAAATACATCCTAGAACTCTATAAACAGGGCAATGTATCCTGCCAACTCCTCGGCGGGGACTATCTTTGAAATCTTTAAAATCTTTTCTTCAGTCAAGACCACATCTTGACAGTCATTGGGGTTAATGACACCTTCTACGTGACTTACTCGACTCAATCTGAGAAGTACTGCCATCAAACCCCCTTCCTCCAAGTCTTGTTCACCCGAGGCGATGTCGTATGGGTCTTTGTCATCGACCTCTACCTCGTAGCATTCCAAATAATTTACTTGGACATCAGCTTCGGAGTCCTTGGAAGACAAAGGCGATGAATCTTTGGATTCATCCTCGTCTTCTAACGAAGTAGCTTCCCCAAGATGAGGAACCTTCGTCCAACTTACCGTCACCAGCTTTTGTTCTTTAGACTAAATGTCTTTAAGTCGTAAATTTTGCTGGTGCCAATCCACCATAACCTGGGCACTGTACAACCAGGGTCTCCCAATCAAGAGAGGGTAGCCAGTTTTGGTTACTGGTCGTAACACAATGTAGTTTAATTTAAAAGGCACCCCTCCTATAATCGTGGTGATATTTGACAGCATGCCCAAGGGCCGTCTCCAGATTTGATCCGCAAATTTAAGTATCCGGGGTGTTGGTTCAAATGTTGTGTACCCCAGTCAATGTGCAGTGTCTTTTGTCATGACATTTACACCCGACCCCAAATCAATGGGTATGGATGTATTCATACAGCCTGCTATCTCTGCATCCACCTTGGGAGATCCCAAATCTTCCTGTTCAATATGATAAATTGCGGGCAAGTCTTTCTTCGTCATCGCCCTTACTTTCTTGAGAGCTGAACTTAGCTGCTTTTTATAAAGCTTATTGTCCTCCCATAATTGTTTAAACGTGACATCTGTGCTTGTAGATGCCATATCTGCCACAATATCATACTGTGGAACTCCCCCCAATTTCACCTGCTTTGTCTTTGGCTTTAGTTCTGAATTGTTTGCCTATTCAAAGCAAACTTTGGGATGCTTGAGGATGGTAACTGGAGTGCGTAGGTGCTTGACCCAATGATCATCGGGTTGACCAACTTTGGCTTGGATCAGGTCTTTTACTTCAGACCTAATATCCACCGGAAATATGGTGGTTTGCGTCTTCGCATTTGCCTCCACACTCATCTCCCGCGTGTGTAGTACTGCTTCCTTAATTTCTTTCTGCAAAGCTTTTGCTTTAGCTTTTGCTAGGACCTTTTCCTCCTTTGCCAAAAGGATAGCTTTTGGTCGTAGTCTCTTCATTTTCCGGGAGGAAGACGCCGAAATACTTGTTTCTTCAAAAACTTGATTCTTTCTCTCCGCGTGAGTTTCTACCTTCAAAATTTCAAGGTCTGGCCACTCCTCTTCTGAAGCTGGACTTCCTTCTTGAGGCCTCTCTTCCTCAAGTGTAATACAATTGACGTTAGTGTCCCCCTTTTCCTAGAGCGCAACACGCTCAGCAGAAGTCTGAACATACTTGACAGGGGGCTTCGGATTGGGTGGTTGCGGGCACTGGTTTCCTGTGTGCCCCAATCCTTTACAATTCACACAAAGGGGTACATACCCAATTTGTCGTCTTGGCTTCGGACAATTTGGAGACCAATGTCCCATCGGGCCACAATTGTAACAAGCACCCGGTGCAACATTTTGAGGTCTATTTTGACCACCCATCGGGGTCTTCATGGAGGAACAGTAGGATTGTACTCCCGTGGTCCAAACCTGGGACCTTGATATGATGGGCTTGATGGAGGCTGTGTGTCTTGGGTTTGGTATACCGTCTCTTCTTCTTTGCCTTGATCCCATCCAGGAACCCAATCTATTTGTTGCACTGGAAATGCCGTGCAAGTTAAACACTCCGTATTAGCGTGGCCGGATTTACCACACGCAGTGCACCATACATTTGGTCATCCAAATGATGGGGGTTTTTCTTTGGTCTTTTGCCCCAATCATCTGGATCTTAAAATCTGCAAACTCTTTAATAAGAGTTTCCAACTTTTGATCCGCCTTAGATACATTCTTTACTGGCGGTGTTACGGGCTTCTTTCCTCCGTGTCTTCGTATTTTTCTTGGCTTGGGTTCTTTGTCGGATTCCGAAGAAAAACTAGAAGAAGTGGAGGATTCCTCCGAAGAAGGAGAAGTACTTTGTGAAGCTCTTTGTCTTGGCTTTTTGCCTTTCTTCTCACAATTTCTTTGGTTACTGGACGAGTTGGAATGAGCCGCCTCATATCGGGCAACATGTTTGAGGACTTTGTCCAGAGAAGTTACATTTCTCTCCCTGGCAAAGATTCAAATCTCCGGTGAAAGCCCGCCAAGAAACCAAGTAATGGCTTAGGTATCGGAATAACCCACCATCCCGAATTGCTTTAGGACTCGGTTCAATAAGGCCATGAACCGCTCAGAGTAATCTCTCAATTTTTCCTTCTTTCCTTGATCTAAATCATTAAGTACCGCGAAGACACTTGTATCATAATCCACTTCTCAAAATCATTCCAGGAAGTCATTCTATAAGTCTGCCCAGTCTGCTGGTGTACATCCTTTCTGTGTTACATGAGTATACCAGCTCCGAGCCTTCTTTCGAAGTAGACTTGGAAAAATCCGCAGTCGATCCGCGGAGTCATGTTCCTTGTTGGCAAAGGAAATGACTTTGAATTCCTCAATGAATTTGTCAAGATCTTTGTCTTGCTCGGTACCTTTATACTTCTGATAAGCATGCGGGGTTACGGGTAACAAAGACATCGTTCAGTGCGGCGGATTTGGGTGTGGTAAGTTTGAACTTACGAGAACCGCAAAACTACCTGGTATGGATGCCGTGTTGTCTGCCCACGGATTCCAATTTGTCAAGTTCAAATTGGGGTCTTCTTTGAAAATTTCTTCTTCTCTGGTTGTGTCGACTTCAACCCGATCAGAAGTAAGAGGTTCCACAACTTCAATCTGGTCTTTGAACCTTCTTCGGGATAACCGGGGACTTGTTTGTACCAGATGCTGGCACTCTTCTTCCATAAGTGTTCTGGCTGTCTTTTCTTGAACAAACTTCTTAATGAAATCGACTTCCTTTACAACTTTAGGGGAAGTCGGTGTATTGGGTCATAGCGCGTATGTTTGCCCACCCGATTCTTTCTTTTTCTTGGAAGACGAGAATGAAAAGTAGCCTTGCCAACCTCCTTCCCGTCTCTTTTGGTCAAGTTCACGCAGGGCTGCTTGCACTTCGTGAAGAAGTTGAAAATCCAACTCTTCTCATTCGATTTTTTCTGAAGTGTATGGGGTTTTCAAACGTTCATATTCTTCACGCTGCACTGCTCGTTTTTGAGCTCTCTCTTCCCGTTGTTCTCTTGATGCGGACATTCATATTGCATAGACACCCAATTTCAAATTTGGCTTTGTATCCTTCCACTTCCAAGATTTGTATCCCCGGCAGCGGCACCAAAAATCATGTGACAACCCGGCAAGTATCACTTTTGCGGTAATTGGGTTAGTAAAGTTCCTTCCCGCAGAGATACTATCCAGAATTGGTCAAATACAAAGTCAGAAGTCACAATGGCAGTTCTTCTTGATGGCTTCTTTAATCTCTCAGGTAGAAACTACAACCAGAAGAGAGTAACAAGCTCACAATCTTGACAACTTGTCATGAATACACATACATAATCACAACATAGCAAATTCTGTCCAAACAACTCTTGATTATGATGATTCAGATTCTCCCAAAGATGGCACTTCACTGCAAAGACCGATTTCGCCTCAGAAGTGTGTTCCACCCCTCCACTGAAGGCACAACTTCCTTGATCAAAATTGCTTCACATCAACTTCGTGCTGCACTCACCAATGCAAAATACTAACAACACTACAATTCCTCTCAGACCTGTCAAGGCATTACTCTAATGCACTTCACTCAGGATCAAACACACAGAATGAAGATCAAGGCAGCAGATTCCAACATCCACAGACACACGGACTTGCTCTTTGGAATTCTCCACACACTCACAAACACAAACATGAAATTGATAATCGGAATTAAGCTTAAGCGACGAGTACTAAGAACAGCACTTTGCTTTATCTATCTTCAGAAATATGAATACTGAATAACATCGTACTACAAATGCTCCACTTAAATATTGAAGCAAACGGCAGATTTGCCTACCTAGGCACCGTCTCCTAACATCCTCTCCTACCTGTAGATCCTAAGTGATAGTCTATCTCTTCATATCTGCCTCTTCCTATCTCAAAATTGACTTCTATCCCGATCCAATGTCTACCTCATCATTGGCTTCCAAACCCGATGATCTTCTTACTATTTCTCCTTCTTCGGGTATGACTGATTCTACTAATTTCTTTACTAATTCTACGACTTCTTCACTACAATCTACAATTGAGCTCACGGGTAATCTATCTACCTTCTTATTTCCCGACCCACTCTTCTCTAATGTGTCAATCTTCAAGTCCAATGATACTTGTATTCCTACTTCTGCAACATTGGATTTCTTCTCCATTGTCACACTATTTCAAATTTTCTCTAACTCCAAATTGACTAAATCCAGTCTAAGACTAACATTATTCTCTACCTCTAACATTTTCCTATCTTACACGCTCTCTCAACCGAATCAGCAATGTGTTAATGTCCACATCCTTAGCTTTTTGCTTCCAAGTCTCCTACACAAGTAATTTCAACTCATGTAAGTGAGCTTCTTCCAATCAGCCTCCGTGCTTAAGATTGCTCTTAATTTCCCCGCAACTTCTCCTATTGACTCCGATTCATATCCCCGAGAGCGTTCTACCTTCAACTCCTCCCGATACATTTTCAACTCGTCTTCATATTCTGCAGCAAGCATCTTCTTCTCCTCTGCATACTGCATACTCTACTGTTCCACGCTCTTGACAAGTTCTCGCAATCGCTCTTCTTCTTCTTGCCTAGATGCCAACTCTCTCTGCCATGCTTGATCTTTTGCTGCGGCACTTTTCTTCAAACTTTCCAACTCCTGCTCCATTATGATGGTCGTCGCCTTCAAACAAACATTCTCGATGCGCACATCACTCACTTCTTCTTTCATTTTGCTCAGCCACATCGCCGGCTCCTTCAATTCTCCGGCTTGCTTCTGGAATTCCTTCTCTTTCTCTGTGCAACTTCCTTGTAGGAGGGTCATCGTTTTCTTTCCCAAGACTTCCTCCCTCCGAAGTTCTTAAATTTCTTCATTTCTTTGGACTTGTTGCTCCTGCAACCCTTGCACTTCACTCAACAGATGCTTCACCACCTGCAACTCATTCATCCCCTTCCTATGATCTTGGGCTATTCCTCTCCGATGTTCTTTCAACATCTCAAGCAATGGTGTAACCACCTTTGTCAAATATGTTATCCCGCCAAAGTTTTCTTCCTCTTTATCGCCATCTTTGTCTGGAGTCTTCTCCTCCATCATCGGCTCCTTCATCCGAAGTCATGATCTTTGTATCTTCATCTTGTTGGCACTGTCTTGGTCTTGGCCTCTTGAACTCGGCCCCACGGGATACTCCTCCTTCTCTTTTGGTCTTGGCTTGTTTGCTATCATCGTCTGACAAGCCTCACTTACTGCTGCTGACTGCTGGACTTTTGGCGCTCCATCACTTTTGCTCCCAAACTCCTCACTTTCAAGGTGAGCTCCTCTTCTTCCGAGTCCTCTTCTTGCGACTCAGTCTCTTCCTCAGACTTTGATCCCGATGATGCCTCTCTTACGACTTTCATTGTCTTCAACATCAGCCGCCGAGTCTTTCTTTGCATGGGAGACGACTTGGCTTCTTCAAGTTTGATGCGCTTCTTCGTCTTCAGACTGGTGATGTCTTCAATTTTCCACTGTCCCGTCCTCGCAAAGTACTCGTCATTCGCTCAAAGATGCAGCATATATTAGCGCTCTTCATCGTTTGCTTCCCGTCTCAAAACGGGGTGCATGTGAGACACCATACGATGACGCTTGTCTTTGGATAATAAATTCAGCCTGAAGTAGAAGTGAGCTGTGAACGGTGCAAAATAATGCGGTGGCGAGCCCATTTGCTAATTCACCATAATCTGCCTTGTTTGGTGATGAAAGCACCTTGCCCAATTAACTGGAACTCGTGCAAACATTTGATGGAAAAAGACTGCCTGCTGCATGGTCACGTAGGTCGTTTGTTCTGGCTTGAACATGGCTATCATTGCCCCCACGATACTTCTTCGGATCGGGTCCCGATAGGACTCTACCTTGTAGCCATTTGTAGTTCTTGGAGCAAAAAACAAGTTGCGGATCTCCGCCGTCTCCTTTGCAGCATCACACTTCCGATAGAAGGTGATCCCTGTTGGCTCTCCTGCTTCTCTCCCCAATACTAACTTCCAATCCGACTCAGTCCATCGAGCCGAATTGCCTCTCTTCCCTTCCACCTTGGGACCCTCCTCACAATTATTGGCAGCAATCTCTGCCATCACTCCTGGGAAACTGAAATTCCAGTTCCATGCTAAAAATCTAATACAAAGTCTAACCAAGACTTCAATTCTAGCTACTACATCTACTCTTTGGATTGAAAAACCTCTCACTGCCAGTGCGTTGGCCACCTTCTTTGCCATGATTTGTTCTCTTGTTCTATGCTATTGGAAAATAAGACCCTCTCTTGGACAAGACACTCTAACTCCCTCAGGGTTCCGGAAAATCTCACTCTCGACGGGCTTCCGGACACGCATTACTGGAGGATGACTACTCAAAGGAATTGGAAATTTACTCAGAGGATTCAACTCCCCCCTGCGCAATTGCAATTTTATATTGCCCCAAATTGTAGTCATTCTTCAGTCGATTTTGTTTGTGAATTTTGCTCTTCTGCGTGCACTCCCGGTCACTGTCAAGACATGCTTATTCTGCCCCCGCCATTTCTTGAAATGTACTTTCTTGCCACGTACAGAGGTTGTTAAACGGTCTTCATCTTTCTTGCATCTTCCAACCCGAAGACAATGATCTTCAGACTTTTCTGGCGTACTCCTCTTCCGAGTACCTCCATCATCAAATCCAATGTCAGCTTCTTTGGCTTTCCTCCGAAGTTACTTTTGCCCATTCTTTGTCCGCATTTCAACTTTTTTGTGCTTACTTTGTCTATTCAACACTACTAACCATAGAAAAAAAATGTGGGGACCACAATAGGTCAACATCTTCACCATTGCATGAGCTTTCTTCAATTTTTGTGTCAATTTTTTGACCTCTTTGGAGCCAAAGTCAACCCTTTTGCAACTAAAAAGTCTTCATTTCATTACCTGTCCTAACTTTTTTTCAATTCAACTTCTAACTTGTCTTTCTCTACTTTTGAAAATTCCTTCTAGTCTTCTTTCCAAGACTTTATTTTTACAAATTCCTCACCATTATATCAAAAGCATGCTGATCATCCACTATAAATTCTTAACATAGGCAAGACTCTCTTCTAGTTCCCTAATCCTACTTTGTAGTGCCACAATCATTCCATCTTTCTCTCTCAACTTCTCCTCTAGCATTTCATTTTTTTTGTGCATACATACATGCTATACAACATACATCACTATCAACATCATATATTATAGAAGCACAACTCATACAAAATTTATACATAAACTCTAAAGTACCATAGTAATCAACTTGCACTCAACTCAAATCAAAAATTGATCTTCAACTCAATGATCTGCCAACAATGTGCATTGATTATAGTCAAGCCACACCCATTCTAGCTAAGGGACTCATGGTGATTCTCACCGGCCTTTGTCCACCATAGCTAGGAGTTCAAAGGCTCAACATCAAAGAATTCAGCTCTAGAGCTATACTTTGAAGGTATACCTCTCTTCTCTTCTTGGATCTCCAACCCTAACAACATCACTAACAATGCAAATGGTGCAAGTGATGGTGGGTCCACCGGTGCAATCAATAGCTCTAATGCAAAATGTGGCTGCCACTAAGTATTCTTAGAGAAACTACTAATACAACTCTGACCACCAAGACTATCATTCCAACATTTGAGAAAACTAGCTTTGGTGCTACAAAGATCATGACAACTATCATGCGCTTATACTTCATTGTCAACATCATACTCTAAAGAAGCACAACACATACAAATATTATACATAAACTCCAAAGTACCAAAATTACCTCCTAGTTGGTGGTTAGGTCCCTCTAACTCCATATAGCCATCTACTCCAAGAATGTGATATATCCTATGGTAGAGAAAGAACAAGAGATTAGGTGTTATCAAGCCCCATTGTTAGTTGCATATCTGCAATCTATATCACATAATGAGTGAATTAACTATAGGTCAAGTACATCAAAGACATAGCCATTTTCCTTGAGAACCACTATGAGAGGAGGAATCAAACATGAAATATGCCATATGCCCTCCTCTCAAACAACTTTTACACACCAACAAAGTGGTAGCTCCACCAGAAATAACATACACCGCAAGCTTGCATGTACAACTACCAAGCTTGGGTCCATAATGCATCAATTTTTGGGAGGTAGCATGGTGCACAATTGCACACATGATCCTTCCAAGAAAACACCATCATATCCTTCTAAATGAGGACTCCAAAAGGCCAAACCTCATGCATTTTCAAGATAGTGTGGCCTATAGTCATATCAACTGTTCTTGGTGAATTCTCTTGTAGATATACATAATAACTTGGATGAAATTGAAGGATCAAGGATCTATAACTTCCCCCTTGAATAGTAGCATAGCATAAGGTATCCTTAAACTAAGCAATAGCTAAGTTCTCAAAGGCCATCAACATCACTCTTTGAAAGATCTTTGCTTGTTGAAAACATGCCCTCACCCATATATTTGGATCATACAAGTCCAAAAATATAGTAGCATCACAACAAATGGCTATAAGGTAAATCTAGATCTTGTCCATAGAGTAGAAAGTAAGGTAGAAGGATGCTACAGAGACTTGCTGGCTGAACCAATAGCTCATGGCCAACCAAGTAATTGGAGATTCCAATATCCCAAGTGGACTCTTCACAAACTATAATTATGAAATCCTCTCTTCACCATCTAAAGCACTCTCTCTACTAGCCATCTACCTCAAGGTGATCTTGGGAGGCAGTACGGTGATCAATCAAGGCTTTGTCAACAAAAGATCTAAAACTCTCCAAGAACTCTATACCCTAATCAGTCAAAACCTCAATTGGTGCACCAAAATGACTAGGAACCTAATCCAAGAATGAGTAAGTTGTCCTTTCATTGGACTTGTAAAGGAGTGCCACCAAGTCAATCCACTTGGGGAAGTGCTCCACCAAAACCAAAAAATTATCAATGATGTCTTACAATCAACACTAAAGATCTAACAAAGTCAAAACTCTAGTAGTGACTTAACCTTATGATAGGTAATGAGTGTAATTGTGGCATGGGAGCATTAAATGATGCTCTAACTCAATCAAAAACCACACATTTGGCAACAAACTACTATACATTGGTTTCTATATTGTGCCACCAATAATTACTCTAGAGTAATCCATATGTATGCTTTACTCTAAAATGTCCTAGCTACTCTTAAGCATGACATACCTATTGTGGTATCTGAGATGAAAGTGGTACTACTTGCACTCTACCATCCTCCCACACACAAAGAAGATATATGCACTCCAATCTAAATTTCTTAGCTTGTTGAAGGACACAGTTTCTCTCCTTAGCACCAATTGTGCCACCCACAACAATTGTGAAAAGATAATCCATCACTAAGACATCTTCATGAATGTGTTGCTACCCTATACCAATATCTCCACCCTCTAGATCTATGACCTCGACAACTCTTCCAATATGTGTTGAGAGAGATACCCTCAAAGCCTTAGAAAATTTACATTGAAAGGTATATGCATGTCAACTTGGCACCATCTTCTCATTTGTCTCACCATGCCAAAGAACTTTGGTCTGATCTTGCATGTTGGGATATGGGTTTCTACTCAACCCATTTGCATCACAATTCATCACTCCAACTCCAAGTCTGTGAACAACTTTGAAAATAATACTCTTGTATCTTTTAAAATTAGAGCCAATTGTGCAAGCTTCCTTGATAGTTTGTTGGACTCCATCAACCACTTTAGTGGTTGATGATCAATGATTAGAATGAAGGTGTTATTGAATAGGTAAGATTGGAACTATGCTACTGCTCACATTGTTGCCTCTCTCTCATATGAACTATACTTTTCCTCTATTGAATTGTTGGAGCAACTAGCACAGGCCACACCAAACTCCTTTCCCTCATCATCCCACTAGGTGAGCACTACTCCAAGCCCTTGTGTACTCCAATCAATACAAAAGTGGAATGGTGGTCCTTTGATCAGTCACTTGAAAGTAGGTGTAGATGTCAACCTCTCTTTGAGTTCTATAAAATCTCTCTCTTGCTCATCTCCCCAATACCACTCTTGTGTAAGCTTGGTCAGCTTATCAAGGCCTTGGCAATGACATTAAATCCTCTAACATATTGGCAATAGCAGTTCACCAAGCCAAGCAATGCTTGCATTCCACTCACATCCATAGGCCAAGGAATAAATGCAATAGCCTCTACCTTGGTTTGCTAAACACCAAGTCTATTTGGGGAGACAATGTGACCCAAATACTCAACTTGCTCATGGAAAAATCTGCACTTCCCAAGATGTAATTTGAGCCATGAGATCTCAACCTCTCAAACACCTCCGACAAATGTCTCTCATGCTCCTCTACAATAGTGTTATAGACCAAAATGTCCAAAGTATTGAAGACCTTTGCATGCCCAATTGTATCAAAGATCTCCTCCGGTGTAAGCGTAACAAATTGATCAACCCTAGTCTATCGGTTGATAGGATAATAATCTCCATAGATCCACCTACCTATGTAGTTGCCATGCATATACTTCTTGGTTGGCATCATTATAGTTGAAGCATACCTTCCATGTGAAATCTCCACAAAACTAGCCTCAAAAAGGTCTCTACTCCAGCTTTGAATCAATGCTCTCTCCACATCACCATATTTATAGAGACATTAAAAAACAAGTGTATCTCTAGTAAGCTCAATCCAAAATCTATTGGTTAAACATCCTATGTTGGAATATCATTCTCATTAGAATCTTTTGTAGAGTTTCCTTCAACCAAGCATAACTATCCCATCTTGAAGGGTATTCCCTTCTTGCAATATCATCAATTCTAGAATCCTCTTCTTGATCATCTACCTCCTTCTCTTTCTTGGTCTAGGATAGGATCACCTTGTCTGACTTTGAATCAATTTCTTCTTGTTAGTCATTTTTTTCATTGTTGCAACCAATAATGTCTCATTGATTTCTTCCAAGTCTGGTATATCTTTGGCATATGAGACTTGTACACATTTTCAAAGCTAAATGTACATTGAGGTGCTTGTTTCCTCTTGCTTGATAGTACATAATCTTCTTATGGCCTCTCAAGTTCCCCATCTTTCTTCTTTCTTTAAGGTGGCCTTGTAGTCTACATCTTCTTTTTCAATCTTCTAATCAACACCCCCACCATTGGACTCAAGGTGAAGTAATATAAAAGCTCTATTCTACTTCATCATCTAAGAGAAATCCAAAACCTACATAAAAATGGATGGAAAAGGTGACCAAATAGTGAGGTCCTTTCTCCCTAAACAAGTGCACCCCATGTTGAGTGCAAGCATGAAATATGTATGCGTAGTCTATCTTCTCATAAGCAAATAAGTTTACAAAGATGCACACCTAATCAATGGACATGTAGATAGTCTTTTGAGGTCTAAAAATTTTCATACTGGGCCTCAGAATGTTTCTCTTGGTTGAGTCTTTCAGTCATTTACTACCCACTTGTTTCTTATTTTTGAATCTTGAATATACCATTTATTTTTTATTGGACTTTCCTGCCATCTTCACAATGAGCATCTAGGGTGTGTCTGCCATCTACTCTTGCATATTGCATCACTACCTAGAACATGTTTTTAATTTTTCTCAATCCATCCCTTAGGATTTCCTTGCAAGGTTTTTATCCCTCAATTTTTGCATGGGAAGATTTCTTGCCAAATGGAGAATGCAGCAACCAACCAATCTCACAAGAGAAAGGTGAGATGCAACTGTTTCCAATAGCTCTCTCCAAACAAACATATAGATTGTATCTACCTTAAGAGTTCTTAGGAGCAATGCATGCTCCTTACTCTTCCTACTCTTCTTATCTACTCCATAAATGTGAATCATTTTGTTGGCGTTCTTGAAACCTTTTGCTACAAATTTTCACTCCGAAACCTCACACACTCAGATTGTACTTACAACAAAATTCTCACTTGTATTCACTAAAAGTAAAGATTAAAGATTTGGCAAAATCCTCATGGCTTTATATTCTACCTTCAATCTTTCACATGTAGGAGTACTCAAACTTTTCTAGTTCTTCATGTTTATAGTGCTGCCACTTGCATGCATACATAGTATTCAATCAAAGGTACTTGTGTGTGCTAACCAAGAACATTTTGGATTTGGCTGATGCTTCAACTTCCAATTCCAAATAATTGTAATTCCATTCCTCCAATTGCTTTTGACCATGTCCTTGGTGCATTTCAAGACTAAAGGATACTTGGAAACCCAACCACATGGAAGAATTTTGGAAGTTTATTCAGCCACTTACTTCTTGAGATGTTTCCAAAACATTTCATGCTTTTTGAGTTGTTCTCCATAGATGTTTTGTTTCTAAATATTTTTGAAACCACTCAATATTACTTTGAAACATGGTCTGACTTCCAAAACAAAAAAGAATAATTTCCAAAATGCATAAAACACTTGTTCCTTTTGTTTCTAATAGTTTCAAACTTCATCAAAGACTATTCAATGCATAAAATCATAAAATTTCAGAAATTTCAAATTCTTCATTTCCAAATACCTACTTCTTCAAATGTGTGCATCTCAACAGACAAGGATACTCCTTTCAGTTGTAATACTTTGTCACTCTCATCCCTTTCCCCTTGTGGAAAGCAAATTCCCTTTGAGGTTAGGTAATTGCAACAACCCATTGTAAAACACTTGAGTTATCTATGGTAAAAACCTATCCATCTCAACTACAATTTACCTGAAAAGGTCATTTTTAGATTAACATATTGCAAAATCATATCTTCCTTCCTCATTGTAAGATATTTGATTTTCTTACCATGTTGTTTTTTTTGTTTCAGCTGAATCTCTTTAGTATGTTCATGCATTTTGGCTTGCTTCTCCTTTAGAAATATTAGGTGTTGAATACAAAATGCCTAGCTCTTAGCTTTAAATAGTTAATCCTCCAAAATAATTTGATATGAGGGAACCTCAAATTCAATGAGTAAAATTGGGTGTAACTTAGAGATCAAAAAGTAAGGTGTTTTTTCATGGTCATTTTCTCCACTATGTAATAAGCACATAAAACTACTAGTAACTTTTTATCCCAATTGTAAGCATAATTCACCATTTCTTTATTCAAAATCTTACATAGGAAGGTTTTGGCCTTCTTTGTCAACCCTTTTGTCTTTGGATTGTATGGAGTAGTTTTCCTATCCTTAATCTAAAATTGTTTGGTTAATGCTTCTATTAAAGTATTCAAAAAGTGGATCCCTTTGTCACTCACTAATTCCAATGGACATCCATACCATGCAATAATATTTTGGAAGAAAAATCCTGCCATTATGTTAGCATCATCTTTTCTTGTTTCTTCTACCTCCACCATTTTTGTGGTATAGTCTATACATACCAAGATATATTATCATTGAGTATTCTTAGTTGATACCACATTTTTCAAACAAAGCTAGGGGTAAAATAGGTCTTAATGGACAAAGCATAATGAGAGTCTATTTCCAATTCATTGACATGCATTGCATCTTTTGATGAATTCTTGCACATCTATATACATGGTTGGCCATCAATATCTAGTGGTCAAAATTTTCCTAATAGTATTCCTGAGATGATAATGTCCTTCCAAAGCTTTATTGTATAGTGAATGAATTACTTTGACAACTTTGTAAGACTCCAAACATCTTTGAAGAGTTTCATCAGCTCTCAATTTCAACAAAACTCCACTTTTGAGCTGATAAGGTCCCATATTATATGAAAATAATGCTCTTTGCTTTGGATCCATTTCATCTTGACATTGCAACATTTGGAGATACTGATATTGTTCAAAATATCTTGTTCTTCTCAGCATTTTTAGTCAAAACAACTCTTTATCAGGAAAGTCATCTTTTAATGGTTTTGTGTTTTTCAATCTTTGAGATTGCCCCAAGATTGACATTGAAGAAGCTTTGTGATATTGAAGAATTGATAACATATATATATCTTTTTTTGTTTTCTTATTTTCCAGTCTTATTTAAACTCTAAAGGAGATGTTTCAAATTGGAATTAAGCTAAACCAAATCTGGTTTCACCAAGACCGGTTTGCCCAAAATCCATTTGGTAAAAGATCAAACTTCAATAGGATCCAACCCCAAGGGAGTTGGACCAAAGGAGACTACTCCAAGAATGTGCCCCAAAGGATAAGTTTGGCAACAAGTTGTCAAGACAAAGGCCATGAAATGGGTTGTTCTCCAAAGGATCCTATTACAAGAGACCTGGGGGAAAAACTAGAGCTGGTTCAAGACCAAAGAAAAAGAAAACATGTGAACCAAAGGGCCTAGTTTGAGTCTAATAAAAAATGAGAAACCAAGTACCTATAGAGAGGAAAAAATGACTTCAAGACTTCAAGAAGTTCACATGTGATAATGTAAGGACAAGTGTTTTGTCACATGTGAAAATGAGAGGAGGTTTGAATGCACTAATTTCAACAAAGTACAAGTATGGGCATTGATTGAGTAATGAGAGCTCCTAAGAGGGGATGAACAACCTATTTATATTCAATCCAAGAAACCATGGGAAGTGAGGAATGGAATAAGAAAGTGCTAGACATAAGATTACCAATAAGGAAAGTATAATGGAAGGTGGAACCTAGCACCACTCATTACTATTATTTTAGAAACCTCAAAGGTAGAAGTGGTAACTATGCAAAGATAAGAAATAGAGTAGAAAGATTAAGAGGAATGTTGGAATCAAGAAGTTTACCTTAGCTTTAGAATGAATCAATAGTCAAGAGGTAGAAGGGAACCCCGCCCAAAGTCTCTGAACTTAAGGGATCATAAGGTGGAACCATGTGATATGAATCCCCAAAGGGAGTTCTTGGAATACATGACTTAAACTTCCACCTTGTAGAATTAGATATAGATCTAATTCTAATTAGACAAAAGATTAGACAAGAAGAATGGATGGAGTATAGTATCTTACAAGGATCTTGCTTGTTGAGATGTAGTATTATCATTCCCTATGCATATTCAAACCATGCTAGACTACTTATGTAACCATATAGCAAGAACTAACCTTTGAGAAGGTATTCACTAGACCGGATATTATTAGGGCATGCATTTTATCAACATACAAGTCAGATGTGTCATGGAAATCATGACAAGGGGCTGCATTATATGATGCAATTTGTAATTCACTTTTATATAGGCTAGGACTTGTTAGATGAGGGAGAGAAAATTATGTTTTGTGCATATTGTCTCAATCCAAAGTAGTTCTTAAGCTTTCCAAGAGGACAAGACATGTTAAAGAAAGTAGAGAAGAAGGGTGCAAGATACCATAGATAGAAAAGGAAAAACTTGCCTATATAGAAAAGGAATAGAAAGTAAGTGTGTCTGAAGGCCGAGTAAGTTCTAGGAAATGGAAATAGGAAAATTTGTCACAAGTTGTTACTTCTTAATTTAGAAAGAAAGCAAAGTCATGGATACATGAGTAGGAACTGTTCATCCCTAAGGCAAGAAGATGTGGAGTTTAATCCACACTCCAAAAGCTTAGGATGAACAAATTTTGACCAATATTTAAGATGGATTTGGCCATAATAGAAGAGGGAGTGCCATCAGAGAATGAACATAATGGAGGAGAGAAGCCACCATGGATGAAGATATCTTTTCAATGGAAGAAGGAATTTGTAGGACCTCCAAATTGGCTAAATTGGAATTGCCTAAAGTAGGGATCAGACAAGAAATAATATTCTTAAGTGTCTTGATAGATGTATTGACTTCAACAATGCAATTTATAACTATGGTGTATGAAGAATATACAAAGGAAGGATTAAAAATTGGTAGTATTTGAAAATTACCAAAGTACATGTAGAATACCTTGAAGGAATTTAGTGTAGAAGTGCCACTTCTTCAACTAGAGTTCGAGGATGTGAACAGATTTACAAAGAATGAGCAATTTATGGCCAATGTTATGGTAAGGAACTTGAGCTAGTTAGAAGATGAGAGAAGATTCTAACCAATTTTCTTCATTTTAGCAAGCAAAATCTGTGGAAATCAAAAAGCTACAAACAATTTTAAGCATTGTGACTAAGAAGATCAAGGATTTGGTGAAAGTATCAAGAGCTGAAAAGGTGGATACAAGATTAAGTTCAACTTTGGTTGTCTTTTAAGTGAGAGGAAGTGGAAAATATTGCAAGGATGGCACAATGTAGGTCTAAAAATTTTATTAGATATTTCATGTAATGACTTACAAGTAGTGATAGATGAGTTCAATACATACTTTGTGTTAGAAGATAAGACTAATTTATTGACCAAGCTTAGGAGTAAAGTACATAAGAGTATAGGAAAGAAGTGGGAGGAAGCAACATCCCATTTAGTACTTAGGATAGACAATAAGACCTTGGAGAGTAGAGAATATTTAGGATACAAGATCAAGTTTATAGTGGAAAGATTATATAGAATATTATTACAAGTGTCTAAAAGTACTTAGCAAGTTAGCCTTATGAAGGACTCTAGTACCTTTGGAGTAAGTGATGTCTTTTGGTACCCACATTTTTTGTTTTTTGGTATAATTGAGAGTAAAACTAGTGGAAAGAGCTAGAAAAGAGTCAATATGTAGGTTAAGTCTGTGTAAGTCTAGGTAGCAATAGTAGAAGAAGGAACCAAATCCACTGATGTAGAATCTATCTTGAGGATGAAAAAGCAATACAATTAGAGTTACTTTGGTTGGGGAGGAGACAAAATCTGATCCGAGAATACTTTGCATTGGAATGAAAGTTGGAGGCCAAGATTACTGCAGAGCCTATATTTCAATGATCACACGTCCAAATCATAAGTGCTATATCTCATTGAAAGCATCTCTTTGAGGACTTTTCATTGCCACCAAAATTGCAAAGTTTGGAGGTTTGTAACCAAAGTTACAAGCATTTAAAGTTTATATAGTAGATGTATGGAGCAAATTGAGTTACTTTGGGTATACAGGCTACTTTGGGGTTAGAGTCCACTTTGCCTCAGGGTGAAAGTGACACAATCCAAGGTAGTCAGAAATCAGAGGAGTGAAAGTGTCTTTGGATCGGTTACTTGAGTTCACTAAAGAAGTTAGAGTAGAGAAGGAGGAAGCAATTAGTAGACCTTTGACGTAAATTTTAGTTTAGATTGAAGATAGGATAGAAATAGAAGAAGAAATAGCAGTAGTAGTTGAACCTTAAGTAGAGGAAATAATTGAAGGTAACTTTGGTGTAGAAGCTAAAGTAGAAATAAGCATTGGATCGGATTAGAAGTAATAGATTTGAGATCTGAAGTGGTGAAGTGACGGTTTGGATCTAAAGATTTGTAGAGAGTAGTTTAGGCAATTAGATGACTGTTGGATGCTCTACCTATTTAAAGGATGCATTCAAAATATTGTTATTTATTCAGTATTGTTATTCTAAAGTTGAGTAGAGTTAAGTGATGTAACTTAGTGCTTGTTGTTTCAGCTTAATTTTGAGTATCAAACATCTGTGTGTGTTTGTGAGTGTTTGAAGTTCAAATTGAAAGTTTGATTTTGTTAGATGTTGGATTCTACAACTCCAATGTTCATTCTATGTGTTTTATCTTGAGTAGATAGCAATCTAAGCAATGCCTTGACGAGTCTATGAAGAATTGTTGTGTTGGTAGTATTCTACGTTTCTGATCACAGTGCTAGATTGATGCAAAGCAATTTCCATTAAGGAATTTGTGCCTTTAGTAGTGGGGTGGAACACAATTCCAAGGTGAATTCATTTCATGGTGAAGTAGCCTTTTTCATGAAAATTGAATCATCACAATCAAGATTGATTTGGAAAGATTTGAAGAATTGTGATTATGGGTGCTGTGATTTGTGACAAGAATACAAATTGGGCACTTTTTACTCTCTTTTGTGTGTGGTTTCTACCCAAGAGACAAAAGATGCAACTAAGAAGAGCTATTTTTTATTTCTTATTTTTACTTTGTATTTGACCATTTCTTACCCGTCTCTCTGGGAACAAACTGTTACTTGCTGAATATTGCAAAACTGATACTTGCTTGCTTGGTTGTCACATGTCTATTCAAAAGAGATGTGCCACCCAATTTCAATTGGTGTACATTCTTGTAGAAGCTAGTTTAGCCAGATATATTGTTTCCTCCTGGGATTTAGAGTAGCATTTAGTTCCAAGCATTTGCATACTTAAAGCAAATACTTGACATGCCATATTGTTCAATTCTATGGTTAATAAGTGAAAGGGTATTGAGCTCCTTGTCACTTTTATGAACTTGGTGTACTTATTGTTTTGACTATTTTACTCCTAGTTGAATCTTCACACAAAGAGTCTCTTTTGTGTTTCTTGTATGTTTGATCCTTAGAATTAATGAGAGTGTTTGTGAGCAATGCCTTGACTGTCTTGTTAGAAAAGGTAGTGTTGATAGTAAACAAAAGCAAAGTAATAGAAAGGGTTGAGTATGTAGACACATCTGCCCTATTAGCTACCAACCAGATTGCAAAGTTTTGATCCTATACAAAGAAGCCTTCATGCCTTCAAGGGTAGGAGAGTCTAGTTTGAAGAACCTCTTAGGGTCAAAATGTCAGTCATCTTTGTAGAAAAGGAGCCTTTAGAGCAGGAACAAAACATGAAAGTCTGTAGAAGGAGATAAGCTAGGAATTGAGACATTACTTTTAAGAGTGTATTGAATTTATTCCAAAGGTGTGGAAATTTAACTTTGTACATTGTTGTGAAGTTTCTTCCTTAGTGACATTACCTTCTTTTGGGAGTGGTTTCTGCCCAAGAAGTAAAGAAAGTAATATTAAAGAACTAATAAAGTGACATTTATCTTTGTATCTCAACATTTCTGACCATTTCCGTAAGAGAATGATGTGCTTCTTACTTTGATACTACAATTTAGTGACTTAGTGAGTTATTAAAAGCTTATTTGAACCATGCTAGCTTTGACAATAAAGAGACAAGAACTAAGGATATATTTTAGAACCATTGTGAGTGAACTATTTCTCAAGCCTCCTTAGAGGTTTTGGATAGAATTGATGGTGATGAAGTTAGAGATAGTTCACACTCCTAAAGATGGATCCTAATTTTTTAGGACACCATTGGGATTGTGATATCAAGTTGATTTATGCTACTTATTTACTAAAAAAATATAGGAAAGGGGTTGCCACCTAGGAGAGAAGCCTTGGATGAGGTGACTTGTAAGATCTTTGGAGAGAATGAGTATGATGCTTGAAATGAGAATATATTTAGCTCTATTTTGAACCCTTGAGTGTTAAATGTTGTTGAATTACATGTCTTTCAACATAGTTGCCCTTAGAACTGTCCATTAGGCTTTCACCTCAAATGACTATGTTTGGTTCTTTTCTTCTTTGCATAGACGCCATGACTTTTCATTCTACTAGTATTAAGAATGCAACATGCAATAATAGGGGTGTGATCATCAGCCCTTGGTGTAAGCCAGGAGCCATTTCTAAGCTAGGGGCTTGGTAGCCCTTCTCTATTTAGTTGTGGTATTAGGAGTTAGAGCATATTTAGAATGAATGCATTTAAGCTTAGATTCAATCAACTCGCTACTTTCAAGACTCTTACCCATTCTCCATCTAGATCCTAGCAAGATAAGTAAGGTATGAGCTATGTCAATCATGAGTGCTTAGATAGGCACTCAAATAGTAAACTAGGGGAAGTTATTGCACAAAGGCATCAAGAGGCTTGCCTAGAGTAATAGTAAATCTAACAACTATGTGAGGATCTGCTCTTTCCTCTACTTTATCTACCATTAGCATGATTTGCTAACAATTGAGGAAAGGGAAGAGTGGACCAAGTAAGAGGAAACCGGTGGTACTCCTAATGCTAGAAGATGATAAATCCAATCAAGGATAGCGGGAGAGATAATGACACTCTGCACTATGGACTATGCACATTGGTTCAAGTAGAAGAACCACACTTGAAAATCCAACCCTAAGTCCATGATCCAATCTAAGAAGTACTCTACTTCCCAAACACCTATTTAGGCGTATGCATGAATTGGTCAATCAACTCCAGATCCAATATTCCCAACTTGCAATATTAGTTAGTGAAGTTACCTTGTTGGTTGGAGAGGCCAATTTCAATGTCCTATTGGAAGTTGTGCTCATGGTGAAAAATGTTACTATCTAAAAGAAAGTGCTAGAATGGGAGCTTGTAAAAGCCTAAGAAAAATGATATCAAGCTCAGCACAAATTAAGGGAATTCTATGAGGATGAAGGTGATATTGCCCCAATGTACAAAGTGATTGGAGACTTCTTGAGAGTTGGTCCAAAAGTAATTGCTAGAGCTCAACTATGGGATGAAAGGCAAGAGAGGAGAATTTTGGGTGTAGCATGGAAGAAAAGGGTGTACAAATCAGTCCAAATGGTGACGATTAAATCAATACAACATCTCCTTGAGGAGGCCTTTGCTTGAAACCCCTTACTAGCAACTTTGGAGGCTAAATGAGTAAGCCTCACTTCAAACAAGGAAACATTAGCCCGATGGTTGACTCTCCAATGGGTAGTTTTCTCCAAGCCAACAAAGAAGTGACAAAAGACATATTGGAAGGATTGAAAACTCTCTAGTATTCAAAATTAAAGTAAGACTTGACCACATATGGAGGACTACCAATCAAAAGCCAAAGAAGGAATTCAACCATAAAGTGAAAGCACTATTGGTAGATAGAGAAATTACCAAGCAAGGGGAGTCCAAATCAATTTAGTCCACCACCAAAGGAAAAAAGAAGCCTTATAGGCTAAATCTTCAAATCATGAAGTGGAAGGGGAGTTTTACTTACAAGTTCTAGCACATGAGATACACCAAAAGAAGAAATTGAAGATGCAAGAATAGATTCTGATCGGAAGTAGGACCTTGGCCCAAGTAAGGATATTCTAGGAAAGGCAATGGCCACAAAGGACCAAAAAGAGTAATAAAAAGGATAGGGGACCCCAACAGTGATTTATTACCAATGGAGCATGGAGATAGGCTATAATTCTAAGTATGCTCTTTGGTCATGGCTTAATTTGTTATTGCTATAAATGCACTACTCATAAATTTTGTGATGTAGGAAGCAAAGCTTAGATGTCATTAGAGGATGACCATAAGGAGAGATGTTGTGACAACCTAACAAGTATCACTTTTGCAATAATTGGGTAAGTAAATTTTGTTCCCATAGAGATATTGATCAGAAATGTCCAAATACAAAGTCAAATAGTAACAAGTAGTTCTTCTTGGTTGCATCTTTAGTCTCTTAGGTAGAAACTACACCCAGAAGAGAGTAAAAAGCACTGACTCATAGTCTCGTCACAACAATTTGT
This sequence comes from Lunularia cruciata, assembly GCA_948567375.1. Classification (NCBI taxonomy): domain Eukaryota; kingdom Viridiplantae; phylum Streptophyta; class Marchantiopsida; order Lunulariales; family Lunulariaceae; genus Lunularia; species Lunularia cruciata. The sequence goes on along the minus strand of OX419762.1, from coordinate 60,105,560 downwards.
CACCAATAATTACAACTCCATCAAATATTTCCAAACAATCTTGATTGTGATGATTGAGATTCTCCCAAAAACGACACTTCATTACAAAATGACTTTGCCTTAGAATTGTGTTCCATCCCTCCACTAAAGGCACAAATTCCTTGATCAAAATTGCTTCCCATCAACACTATGTTGCACTTACAATTGCAGAATACTACCAACACAACAATTCCTCTCAGATTTGTCAAGGCATTACTTTGATTGCACTTCACTCAAGATCAAACAAACAGAATGAAGATCATGGCTATAAAATCCAACATCCAACAAACACACTGATTTGCAATTTTAAATTCTCCACACACTCACAAACACAAACATAACACTGATACTCAAAATTAAGCTCAAGCGACGAGCATTGACATCAACACTTCACTTTATCTATCTTCAAAAATAATGAATACTGAGCAACAACATACTGCAAATGCCTCCTTTGAATAGGTAGAGCTCTTCAGCAATTATCTAAAAACTATACAATTCCACAACAACTTTTCCTACCTATAGATCCAAAATGACAATGCACCTCTTCATATCTGCCTCTTCATATCTTAAAATTGTTACTAATCCAATCCGATGTGAACTTCTTCTTTGGCTTCCAAACCCAAAGTAACCTCACATACTACTCTATCCTTGGGTTTCCCAACTACTAACTCTTCTACCAATTCTAACACCTCTTCACTTTGATCTGCAATTCCCATCATGGGCAATCTACGCACATCTTCTTCTTGCAACCTATCTTTCTCTAATCTCTTTAATGGCAACTCCAAAGATATTTGTACTCCTACTTCTTCTACTTCGGGCTTTGCTCTTACATCCTTCCAAAGTTTATCTATTTCTAACTTAACTAAATCTAATCTAATTGTGATATTGTCTTCCACTTCTAATATCTTCTTATCTACATGAGTTATGAGACTAATCAGTAAAGCATTCAAGTCCTTATCCTTTTCATTTCTTCTCCTTGTCTCTTGCACCAACAAATTTAACTCTTGCAACCTCATTTCTTCAAATCTTACACTGGCTTCATACTCAACATTACATTCATCTTCACTACTATCTCCTTTAATGGCTCAAGCCTCATTCTTCTCTCACATTCTTGACCTGCCTGCCAATCTTCTTGGTACATTGCCAATTCTGCCTCAAATTTGGCCTTCACATTCTCCTTCTCCTTTTCTTTTTGCACTATCTTCTCTTCCAAATTACAAAGTAACTCCCTCAATCTTTCTTCTTCTCTATACCTCACTATTAATTCTCTTTGCCAGAGTTGCTTCTTCTTTTCTACACTTTGCATCACTCTATTGAGCTCTTGCTCCTTCTCTGCTACCCTTGCCATATCATGGATGATTTCTAATTGAGAATCAGCAAACTACTATTTCAAGATTTCATACTCAACTATTTGTCTTTCCCTAGCTATGAAATTTTGCTCTATTATTCTCTCTTTACTCTCCACTTCTCTCTTTAAATTCTCAATCACCTGAGTTTGTACTACTACATCTACTCATAGTTTGCTCCTCTCCTCGGGTTATACTCTCCTTCAACTCCAAGTTTCTTCTTCTAACCATACCAACACCTGCAACACAATTTTTACATCAAGATACTCCAACTACATTTCTTTCTTCTTCTCCTCTAGCTTCATCAACAATGGGTTGAAAATCTCCCGTAGATACTCCACCCCTCCAATCTGGTTCCCTTTTGCTTGCGGGCTTTTCTCCTTCTTCGCTTCTTCTTCATCAAACACTCTTCTCCTCAGCCAAAGTCGCCTGATTGGAATCGATTCCTTGCTCCCTGAACCCTCACTTTCTATTTCTCTTCTTCAACTTGGCACTGCCTCATGCATCACGCTTCTTCTTGATAGGATACCTCTCTGAATGATAACCCATTCTCCTCTTTCTTTGGAACTTCCTCTTCTTCCTTCCGATTATCTTCTTCTACCATCTCCAACTTTCCCTCTTCTTCTTTTGGTATCGACTGCATCTCCACTCCATCCTCACTCTCACTACTTGCTTCGCCACTTTGCAACATGAGTTTAGGTTCTTCTTCTCTCTCTAACTCTTCTGACTTGCACTCTGCCTCACCTTCTAAATGCTCTTCCGACGATGCTATTACCACCAGGTCTTTCTTTGGGTTCACTTTTTTGGTCTTCTGTGGTCTCATTGCCGCTACTTCTTCTTCAAGTCAACTCCTCTTCTTTGACTTTGGAGCATTTACCGCCAATCTTACACTCTGCTCTGTCTATGCATAGTACTTGTCACTGCTTCTCATCTAAAGAATGTACTATTGCTCGTCCGCATCAACATCAACACCTTTGCTTAAGTTGGGATCGAAGTGTGACACCATCTTATGTTGTTTCACCGCATTCAAGAGATTTAATTCCAAGTAAAAATGGGCTGCAAATGGCATTATGTAGTGTGGAGGTGACTTATCTCACAAATTCCACACCATCTGTCTTGTGCATTGATGAAAGCACTTTGCCCAATTGATGGGTTCCCCTTCAAACATCTGATAGAAAAACACCACTTGATGTTTCATCACATAAGTGGTTCACTCTGGCTTGAAGATGGCAATCATTGCTCCTATGATGCCTCTCCTCATAGGGTCCTTATAACTCTCAACCTTATACCCATTCTTTGTGTATTTTGAAGAAAAGGTGTCTTGTACTTCTTGGGTTTCTTCAGCTACCTCTCCTCTGCCCAAGAACTTGGCTCCTTTCTCCTCACGCACTTCTCTTTCAAGCACTAACCTCCAATCCGACTCTGTCCATCAAGCCAGATTTCCTCTCTAACCTCTACCTCGGGTCCATCCAAACACTTACTCTCTATTATCTTGGTCATGAAACTTGGAAAACTAAGGTTCTAGTTCCATGCCAAAAATGTGATCCAAAGCCTGCTCAAGACTTAGATTCTTGTGATCACATCTTACCCCCGAATTGCATGATTTCTCACTACAAATTCTGAGTTCTTCTTTCCACCTCCCATCTTACTCTCCTCCACTCTGGGTTGGTGACTACCCTTCCGCCCAACTCCCGGACTAACAATCTTGACTTCCTCTTGATGCACAAGTGCATCTCTTACTACAATCCCTTTTCCTTGATCTTCCTCAGGACTACTCCTTAATGGTGATGGGAAGTTACTTGTCATCTCTTTGTCTCAATCCCAAATTTTATAGTGGCGTGTCTCCTCAGTCTTTCTTCACTTCAAGCTTCTACCAAGAATTCACACCTTTTGCATGTTCCTATCAATGTCAATTTTCCCCCGCTCATAGGCCAACCATTTTTGTGTGTTGTACCTTCTTGTATGTCCAATTCCAAAGGAAAGTTGTCACACTGTCCTCATGTTGGGTTGAGCACCACTAGACAAAGTTTCCTTACTTTGGGTTGAATGCTAATAGGACCAATACGAGCACTTTGTCTTTTGACTCAAAGTCACTTTACTTTGGATTACAACCTAAAGACACCATTCTTTGCCTTCCAATGCCATACATGTATAATACAACTTTTTCTGTACACTTCTTCAAAAATAGGAAAAAAAAAATGTGGGTACTACAGATGTCCTCCTCTTATGTAGTAGCTCTATAATCAATTAGTGTAAATGAAAAATTTGGCATTTAGCAACAAAATAAAAGAGTGGTCTATGTTGTGTGTATATACATTGCTACACAGCATACATCGCTCACAACATACATTGCTGCCAACATCACATACTATAGAAGCACAACTCACACATAAGTCATACATGGACTCTCAAATGCCACAATAATCAATTTTTCACACAACTCAAATCACACTCAATTAGATCAGTACTTGATCTCCCACTCAATAATCTGCCAAAAATTAGGCATTGATTATAGTCAACCCACACCCACTCTAGCTAAGAGAATCCAGGTGACGCTGGCCAACCTTTATCCACCATAGCCAGGAACTTAAAATCTTAAAGTCTTATCAAAGAAGTGAGCTCTTTGGAACTGCACTTTGAAAGTGTACCCCCTAGTCTCTAACCCTAATGGTCTTGCTGATGGTACATCAACTGGTGCAAATGGTGCTAAGTGACGGTGGGCTCCACCATGTAGTCAATACCCCAAACAAAAAATCTGATTGTCAACAAGTAGCTACCAAAATACTCCTAACTACTCCAAAATCCGAGCAATCTAAGTGTGACATTGCAAATGGTATGAAAACTATTATTTGTATATACATTGCTACACAATATACATTGCAATCAACATCACACACTATAGAAGCACAACTCACATATAAGTCATACATGGACTCTCAAGTGCCACAATTGCCCTCCTAGTTGGCGGCTAGGTCCCTCTAACTCCAGGTAGCCATCTATTCCAAGTATATGGTATACCCTATGGTGGGCAAAAGATCAGGAGGTTGGGTGCTATCGAGCTCCATTGTTAGTCATATATTTGCAATCCATATCATATAAAGGATGAACTAGCTAGAGATCAAGTACATCTAGGATATAACCACCACAAAGGGAGGAGTCATGCATGCCATATTCCATCCTCTTGAACAACTACCACACAATAATATAATAGTAGCTCCACCAGAAGAACCACAAAACATACACCGTAAGCCTACACGGACAAGTGCCAAGCCTAGGTCCATAGTACCATCAATGTTTGGGAGGTGGAATGGGACAAAATTGTGCACATGATTATTCCAAATATACCATCATGTCCTTCCAGCACAAGGAATCCAAATGGCAAAACCTCATGCACTCTCAAGATAGTGTGGCTTGTAGAAATATCAAGTGTTGTTGGTGCTGTCTATTGTAGATATACATAATTGCTTGGATGAAATTAATAGAGTGAGGGTCTATAACCTTCTCCTTGAATTGAAGCAAAGCATATGGTATCCTTATGTTGAGTAATCACTAATTTCTTAAAGGCCATTGGTGTCACTCTCCAAAAGATCTCTGCTTGTTGAGAATATGCGCTCATCCATACATTTGGATCATCCAAGTCCAAAACTGCAATAGCATCTTGACGAATGGAATGGCTATAGGTAAATTTGGATCTTGTTCATAGAGTAGGAAGTAAGGAGAGAAGGATGCTAAAGAGGCTTGCCAACTGAGCCAATAGCCCATGGCAGACCAAGGTAATATGGGTCCGAATCTCCCAAGTGGCCTCTCCACAAACCATACTTTTGCGATCCTATCTTCACCATCTGAACCACTCTTTTTGCTAAGCAATCTGCCTCAAGGTGATCTTGGGAGGTAGTATGATGATCAATCAAAGCCTTGTCACACAAGGTCCTAAACTCCCCCACAAACTCTATACCTTGATCAGTCAAAACCTCAATTGATGCACCAAAATGGCGGAGAACCCTATCAGGAGTGAGTAAGTTGTCCCTTCACTGGACTTGTCAATAAGTGCCACCAACTCAATCCACTTGGAGAAGTGCTCCACCATAACCAAAACATACCAATGATATCTCATAGTTAACAATAAAGGTCCATTGAAGTACAAACTCCACTAGTAACCTAACTCCATGATAATAATAGGTGTAACTGTGGTGTATGTCGTGCGTATATACATCATTACACAACATACATAGCTATCAACATCATACACAATAGAAGCACAACTCACACATAAGTCATACATAGACTCTAAAGTGCCACAATAATCATATCGTTTACCACTCTCAACTCAACTCAACTCAGATCAGTACTTGATCTATCACTCTATAAACTGCCAACAACTGGGCACTGATTATAGTCAAGCCACACCCACTCTAGCATAGAGACTCCAGGTGACGCTCACCGGCTTTCTGTCCACTCTAGCCATCAACTCAAAGGCTCAACATCAGAGAAGTGAGCTCTCTAGAGCTGCACTCCCAGGGTATACCCCTGATTTTGACCTAGATCTCCTCCCAATGGTCCCACTAATGGCACACTTGACGGTGCAGATGGTGCAAGTGACGGTGGGCCCCACCATGAAGTCACTAACTTAAACTTGAAATCTGACCGTCGGAAAGTAGTCTATGTGTAATGGCCAAAATGCCTCTAACTACTCTCACTAGAACTCAAGTGTCCGAGCATCTAGATATGAAACTACAAATGGCGTGACACGTAAGAGTGATGCTCTTACTTGGTAACAAACCACACATTTGGCAATAAAATGCTATACATTGGTTTGCATACCGTGCCACCAATAATGACTCCAGAGTAAGCTATATGTATGCTTTACTCCAAAATCTCCTAGCTCCTCATGAGCATGATGGACCAACTATGGTCTTTGAGATAGAAATAATACTACTCTCACTCTACCATCCTCCCATACATGAAGAAGATGTTTTCCCTCCAATCTAAACCGCCTAGCCTATTGAAGGAAAAGGTCTCTCTCCTTGGCTCCAATTATGCAAACCACAACACCAATGCAAAGATAATCCATCACTAAGATATCATCATGAATGTCTCACTGCACTATACCACTATCTCCACTCTCTAGATCTATGACCTCAATAACTCCTTTTGTATGCATTGAGAGAGATACTACCAAAGCCTCAGAAAATAAACAAAGAAAGGCAGATGCATGTCAACCTAGCACCATCTCCTCATATGTCTTACCATGCTAACATGCTCTAGTCTGATCCTGCTGTCTGGGACATGGGTTTTTACTCAACCCACCTATATCATGGTTCACCACTCTAGGTCTGTGAATAACCGTGAAATCATACTCGTATAAAATTAGAGCCGTCATGCAAGCTTGCTTGAAAGCTTATCGGATTCCATCAATCACTTCAGTGGTTGATGATCAATGATGAGAGTAAAGGGGTTACCAAATAGGAAACATTGGAAATGTGCTATTGCCCATACTGCTGCCAAGCACTCTCCCTCATATGAACTATACGTTGCCTCTGCTGAATTGTTAGAATGACTAAGGCAGTCAATCCTAATTGCAGGATTTCTCACTGTGAGTGAGAGACTCTTCTTTCCTCCCCTCATTAACATTGCGCAATCTCTCACTCATGGTAATTGGAAGATAATTCTTCTGTAACTTGGGCACAAAATTCTAACTCTTTCAGGATTCTTGAACATCAAACTCTTGACTGGCTTTGTAATAGGCACTACTATGGGTTAAATACTTAGTGGCTTAGGATACTTGCATGAAATTTTGAAAGTTCCTAAACAATGTCCCAATTTTATAGTTCTTTGTTGCACTATCATTCTTTAATCACTCTTCACTTGATAATCACCCATTCTACATGCATTCCTCCTATCACTATCAATTTTATCCCGCCTTAGCCATTTTCTTGATTGTACGTTCTTGGTTGGAAAACCCAAAGAAAATTTGTTATGATGTCTTCACCAAGAATAAAAAATCAAGAAAATGGCTAAGGCAGGATGAAATTGATAGAGATAGGAGGAATGCATGTAGAATGGATGATTATCAAGTGAAGAGTGATTAAAGAATGACCGTGCAGCAAAGAACTATAAAATCGAGACATTGTCTAGGGACTTTCAAAATTTCATGCAAGTTTCCTAAGCCACTAAGAAGTCAACCCATAGCAGTGCCTATTACAAAGCCAGTCAAGAGTTTGATGTTCAAGAACCTTGAGGGAGTTAGAATTTTGTGCCCAAGTTATGAAAGAATTATCTTCCAATTACCATGAGTGAGAGATCACACAATGCTAATGAGGGGAGGAAAGAAGAGTCTCTCACTCATAGTGAGAAATCCTGCAATTTGGAAGTTAGATGTCAAAGCAAGGATCAAAGTCTTGAGTAAAGTTTAGATCACTAGAACTAGAACTTGAGTTTTCTAGGTTTCATGGAAAAAGTAGCGTTGAGTAATTGTGAGGAGGGTCCAAAGGCAGAAGGGAAGAGAGGAAATCCAGCTTGATGGACATAGTCAGATTGGAGATTGGTCTTTGGAAGAGAGGCTGGTGAGGAAACCAGAGCTATATTCCTTGGGAAGGGAGAGTCTGCAAAAGAGACTACAAAAATCTATAATTCCTTTAGTGCTCTACGTACAAAGAATGGGTATATAGTGGATACTTATTGAGACTTGATAAGGCAAAGTATTGTTGGGGTGATGATGGCAATTTGCAAGCCAAAGTGAACCACTTACATAATGAAGCACCAAGTCATGTTCATTCACCAGATGTTTGCAAGAGAACCTATGAATTGAGCAAAGTGTTTTCACCAGCAAACAAGGTAGATGTCTGGAATTGGAGAGATTGATCACCGCTTCACTACCAAGTAACATTTGCAGTGCACTTTTACCTTGTGCTGAACCTCTTGAGTGTAGAAGAGAGGAAAAAGATGGTGTTGCACTTCCATCCAGACTTGAGAAGGGAAGCGGATGTAGAAGAGCAGCAGTATATTCACCAAATTTGAAGTAGCAATGAGCATTGTTGCCAAGACAGGCAAGCACAAGAGAGTGGAGGTGAATATCCCAAAGACAAAGAAGAAAAGTAGACCAGAGGAGATGGTGTCCCTAATACAGCCAAGAAAAACAAGAAGGTTGGTGTTGAGGCACAAGGTTGTCATAAGACACTAGTCGTCAAGAGAAGAATCAGAAGGAGAAGCCAAGGACAAGTCAAAGGACTTGGTGGAGAAGAAGCAAAACTCATGCTATAGAGTGAGGAGTCAAGCAATGGGAGTGATGGAGAACCCAAGGTGGAATAAGGTGCTGATTGAAGATTCACCAATGTAGGTCATAAGCAAAGGCAAATGCAATGCAAAAGAAGAAGATTTTGGTAAAGTAGCATACTTAGCCAAGATTGTGTCCCTTGCTGATAATGTTGAAGAAGAAGAAGGAAGAGCTGAAGAGAGATCATCTAGAAGTAAAGGATGAATTTTAGGTGGTGAAATATCTAAGCAAAGAGATAGTACAATTAAAGGATAAGTTAATCAAATGCAAGAAGCAAGCTGAGGAGCTTTGGTTAACAAAGTCTTGAGATTGGAGAGAGTTGCAAACTTGTAGGAGGCTTTCAAGAAGCAAGGAGTTGAGCTTGAAATGCAATTTGAAGAATTGAGGAAGCAAAAGATAACTTGGAAGAAGTTGAAGGGAGAGTGTGATGAAGCGTGCATTGAGGCTATATATTTGAAGACAATTGCTGGTGTGATGGAGCAAGAATTGGAGAGTTTGAAGACAATAGCAACGTAGAAGGATGAAGCTTGGCAATGAGAGTTAGCAAGAAGAGATAGAGAAGAAGAGCATTTACAAGGGCTCATCATTAATTTGGAAGCCCAACTTGCCCAATACATGGAAGAGAAGGAAGCATTGAAAGCTGAGTTCAAGGATGCATTAAGAAGAATTGCCGGTGGAGAGAGCTCAAGATCATACATTGGAGCAAGTTGGAGAAGGAGTAGAGAAGCTCAATGCAATGCTGAAAGCCAAAGCCAAAGTGAAAGTAGAAGAAGTACGCTTGCACGAGTTAAAGTTGTTGGTGCAGGATATGAGGAAGAGAAAGGTGAAGGATACAGATTTGAACAATCTTCTAATTCACCTAAGGGATAGGGTAGATAGGAAAATTAGTGAGGTAGGAGACAATGTTTGTCTCAGATTAGATTTAGTGAAATTTGAGTTAGAGAAAATTTGAAGCAGTGTGAAGTTAGAAGCCCAAGGTGAAGTATCAGAATTAGGACTGCAAGTGTCTTTGGGTGAGTATTTTGAGATACTAGGGATGAGTGGATCGGAGGATAAGAAGATAGATAGAATGCCCATGAGTTCAATTGCAGTTCAGACCGAAGGGACTAGAGAAATAGAAGAAGACATAGAAGTTGATAGAGCCAAAGTACAAGAAGCAAAGGAAGTTACAATGGGTTTAGTAGAAGAGGAAGAGGTTGAAATCAAATTCAATTCATAACCAATTTGAGATTTGAATTGATAGATATGAAGAGTGGGTTGCCATTTTGGATCTGGAGATTGTTAGGAAACTATATCTTAGTTAGTAACTATCAAAATGCTTTGCCAAAGTAAAATAAGCATTCATAGTGTGTTGTTGTTCAGTATTTTTATTTTTGTAGTTGAGTAAAGCAAAGTGTTGTAACTCAATGCTCCTCATCTTACCTTAATTTCAAGTATCAATCTTGTGGGTGTGTTTGTGAGTGTTTGGAGAATTTCAAAATGCAAGTAAGTGAGTGCTAGATGTTAGATTCTAGTTTATTGATTCATTCTATGTGTTTGATCTTGAGTGGATAGCAATCAAAGCGATGCGTTGACAAATTTGAGACAAATTGTAATGTTGGTAGTATTCTACATTGGTGAACGCTGTATTCTAATACAAGGCTGATGCAAAGCAATTTTGATTGAGGAACTTGTGCTTTCAATGGAGGGGTGGAACACAATTTTAAGGAAAGATTGTTTTGTTGTGAAGAAACCTTCTATGGGAAGAATTTGAATCATCACAATCAAAATTTGATTGGAAAGATTTGATGGAGTTGTGATTATGAGTGCATAATTTGTAACAAGATTGAGGATCAGTGCTTGTTACTCTCTTTTGGGTATGGTTTCTACCTAAGAGATTAAAGACACAACCAAGAAGAACTAAATTTTACATTTAACTTTGTATTTGACCATTTTTGACTCATATCTCTATGGGAACAAACTTTACTTACTAATTACCGCAAAAGTGATACTTGCCAAGTTGTCACAAATGTCAACCTCTCCTTGAGCTCTACACAAGCTCTCTCCTTCTCATCTTCCCAACACCACTCTTGTGTAAGCTTGGTCATCTTCATCAAGGCCTTTGGCAATGGCACTAAAACCTCTAACATAGAGGCAAGAGAAGTTTGTCAACCCAAGGAATGCTCACACTTTGCTTGCATCTATGGGTTGAGGAATATGTGCAATAGCATCTACCTTGGTTTGCTGAACACCAAGTCCTCCAAGGTAGATAGTGTGACCCAAATACTCAACCTGCTTGTGGAAGAATCTACACTTCATAGGATGTAATTTGAGTCCATGAGATCTCAACCTCTCAAACACCTCCAACAAATTTCTACCATGCTCCTCCACAATAGTGCTATAGACCAAAATGTACTCAATATAGCACCGAGCAAAATCCAATCCAACTAAGATCTTGTCCATGACCCTTTGGAACTTAGCAAGAGCATTCCTTAACCCAAATGGTAAGAACTTCCATTGATATAACACATCCATGTTGTGGTACCCACATATTTTTACGAGTTTTAAAGAAGAAGTGCATTGTTAAAGCCAAAGGAAGGCTAAATGGGGAAGAAATAAGAAGAATTGTGTGTTTGGCATAGACTCAAAGTCTACCTCAGATCAAAGTTAGAAGGACTCAAGATGGAAAAATGGAAGTATGAAGTCAAAGATAGAGGACTTTGTATTGGGAAGTGCAACCCAATCCAAAGAACCTATAACAACTTTGCCTTGGGTTCAACCAATCAAGAAAGGATGTGTAAAGAAAGTGACTACCTCGGGATCAAGAAGACATTGAGAGTGACATAAAATAGACACATAGGATTGTCATGTCACTTTGAAGATTGATTGAAGAATGACCAATTTGTGAAATACTATAAAATCAAGATGTTGTCACATGCATTCTAAAATGTCAAGACAATATCCTATGCCTCTCAAAAGTTGTCCCAAAGGAGTTAGAATCTCAAGTTTCATGGAAGGTTTGATCTTTCAGAGATTGAGAGTGAGGAAGCACACAATGGCCCCAGAAAGGAATTAGTAGAGTGTGGTGAGGGGTCTTGCAACTCATTGCTTAGATGTAGTGGCAAGGATTGGGATCTTGAACAGACTTTGCATCACATTTTTGGCCTGGAACTAGAATTTGAGCTTTAAGGTTTCATGGCAAAAATTGCTACCAACAATTGCAAAGACAAGCCCAAGCATGAAGGGAAGAGAGGAAATCTGATTTGCTAGATTGAGTCAGATTGGAGATTAGTCATAGGAAGAGAAGTAGGAGAGTCATCTTCTATAGGAAGTGTGAGTCTTTGGAAGAAATTGCCAAGGTGAAGAATTCTTTCAGCAAACATCCACCAAGAACAAGGTGGATAGTTAAAAAGGATCAATACAAAGGGGGATTGTAAGTGTAATGATGGCCATGTTTAAGCCTGAGCAAACTACCTATGTAATGATGCAATAGGTGGTGTTTTCCCACCAAATTTTTGCAAGAGAGGCGGTAGATTGGGCAAAGTGTTTGCACCAACGTGTTGGGCAAATGATTACCAATTGGAGAATGGATATGCCATCCTTTACTTTCTACCTTTTGCAGCTCACTTCTACTTTGGACTAGATTTGATTAGCTTGGAGGAGAGAGGATGGATGGTGTCCCACTTTCACCCCAACTTACAAAGAGAAGTTGATGGAGATGAGTAGTATTATATCAATAGTGTTCAAGAAGGCAATGACTACTACCTCAAGAGTAGGAAGGAGAGAATTTTTTCCATGGACATCCCCATGCCAAGAAGAAAAGTAGACCCAAAGGAAGAATCATTTTGATACAACTACAAAAGATAAGAAGGCTGAATCTGAAGCCAACATCAATAAAAGTGAAGTAGTTTTCTTTAATAGAAGAATAGGAAGGAGAGACTAAGTTGAAGGATGATGATTCTAGAGTAGAAGAAGAGTTTACTCTGTAGAGTGGAGAGTCCAGCAGTGAGAGTGAGAGAGAGCCCAAGGTTTAGCAATTGAGGAAAGAGGTTGTTGGAGAGGAAGAGCGAGAGTTCCATGAGGTAATTGACAAAGTGAAGAGAGGAGAAGAGCCTTGTTTGGAGTTGCATGAATTTGAGTTAAAAGATGAACAAGTAGAAGAGCCTACCTTGGTATTTCCAAGGTAAGCAAGATTAAAATGAAGTGCTCAAGTTGTAGTTGTAGGTCCAACCAAAGCCAAAGCCAAAGATAAAGAAGAGAGCTCAAATAGTGTAACATTAAAGTTACAAAGATCACATCTTCAAGGTAAAGCACCAGCCAAAGAAGTGCATACTCAAGACAAAGATGTGGGAGATGATGAAGGAAGACACACCGGAGTCAAGTTTCTATCAAAGATTGTGTGTTGCACCAACAAAGGAAGAAGGAAGAGTTAAAGAAGGATCATCCTAGAGTGAAGGATGAGTTGGAAGTGGTAAGGCATTGGAGCAAAGAGACCTTGAAGTTGAGAAGTAAGCTAACCTGAGGAGAGAAGGAAGCCAAAGAACTTTAGGCTGAAGTAGTTCTTTGGAAGAAAAGCCTTGATACCTTGCAAGAGAATTTTGTGTAGCGCGGTCAAGAGCTAAAGGAGCAGAAGGCATTGGTTGAGAAGATGAAGCATGAAGTTGCTGATGCTTGGGTAGAAGTCATACACTCAAAGGCAATTGCCACAATAATGGAGCAAGACTTGGAAAGTCTGAGGAAGATGTCACGCATTTGTAGTTCTACATCTAGCTGCTCGGACACTGGAGTTCAAGTGATAGTAGTTAGAGTTATTCTAGTAGTTTCTCAGGGACTACTTTCCGACAGTCTGATTTGGTGTTCATGGTACTGACTTCACGGTGGGGCCCACCATCACTTTGCACCGTTTGCACCGTCAAGTGTGCCGTCAGTGGGACCGTTAGGGTTCTAGTGCTAGCTCGAGTCCCGGGGGGTATAGTTTCAAAGTGAGCTCCAGAGAGCTCACTTCTCCGATGTTGAGCCTTTGAGTTCCTGGCTATGGTGGATAGAGGCCGGCGAGCGTCACCTGGATTCCCTATGCTTGAGTGGGTGTGGCTTGACTGTAATCAGTGCCCAGTTGTTGGCAGTTTATCAAGTGACAGATCAAGTATTGATCTGAGTTGAGTTGAGTTGAAAGTGTTAAGCAATATGATTCCATCAGAGAAGTGAAGTCAGGGGGAAATCGGGTGCAGGAACGTTGAGTGTTGGTGGTATCTCCAAGCTTGGTAGATCGTGGTAGCTCGATTCAAGTTCTGTGTTTCCCTAGTGTGCAGAAGCTCGTTCAAGTGATTCAGATTTGGCAGTTAGGCGGACGGTGTGCGGAAGCGCTGGCCAAATTTCGAGCAAAGAATGAGCAATTTCGAGCAGTGTTGTGATTTTGAGCTCAGGAGGTGAAGGCAGGACCAATTTGCTGCGAGTTGGGCTCAGAAAGTGAAATTGAAGGTGGAGTTGGGAAGCTCTTCTCATGAAATTGTGATTTGGAAAAACCCGTTTTGTCAATTTGGCTCGAGTGGAAAGTTAGCGGGGGATTTGGCGGACAGCCATCTTTAGGGTTTACGTCAGATTTTACGTCAGATTTGGAGGAGTTTTCGCTGTTTGGCCAGATTTGGAAGAGTTTCGCTAGTTTGGAGGACTTTTGCAGATTTGGAGAAGTTTTGCCAATTTTGGAGGAGGTTTCGAAGTGGCAACAAGAAAGGCCTCATTTGTAAATCTGATTTGGAGGAGTTTTTGCTGTTTGGCCAGATTTGGAGGAGTTTTGCTAGTTTGGAGAAGTTTCGCCAATTTTGGAGGAGTTTCGAAGTGGCAACAAGAAAGGCCTCATTTGGCTGAATTTCGGCGCTTTGAGGCATAGGGTTGTGGGAGGCTACGAAGGCCTAGAAGGGCCAGCAAGCCAGCTTGCTGGCGTGAGGCTAGCTAGTTTAGAGTAGATCTTGGTCATTGGTTGGCAAAATCTGCCTTTCTTGCTAGATTGTGCGCAACAAGGTTTGACCCCTAGATCTCTTGTTCCTAGACTGGTGCCCTAGCCAACTGGTCCACCCTCACTTGTTGTCCTAGTGACTGCGCCACTATTATCTATACACATGTAGCTTTGGCTAGGAGAGGCAGTTTGATCCCATTCTTGGTGATCCTGGTAACTTAGGACTTAGATACGAACTGCTCTTATGTCAAATGCCAAATGGTGGTAGAGTCAGTCCCGTGTTGTGTTATGAGATGGAGGGTTTTCGTTTAGATTTCTTGTGATTGGATCCCCTCCATTCTCTGCTTCCTGTTTGTGCACCATGTTTATGTGAGGTGCCTTGACTTTTGAGTGTTGGTGCTCTGGTGTGCTCTCGGTGGTGAGGCTGGAATGATGACCAGTCAGACTACCTTTGTTTCTCTCCGGTGAGGCAAGAAGTGATGACCTGCAGACCATGAGAGTGTGTGTTATGATGGTAGGTTACAGGTTGCCTTTCCCCTAGTGTAGTTATCTCGGTTAGAGTTACATTAGTGGGTGGTGTCTAGTTGGTGTTGGCACGTGGTGGTGTTGGCACTTGGTGGGGCACTTGCGGTTGCAGTTGGTGGTTTGGGTTTGCTGTTGCAGTTACGTGGTCACTACAGAGTTCTTTGGAGATTCCAAAGGAGTTAGCCCTGCAGTACGCAATGGGTTTACTCGGAGTGGTGCTCGGTATCAACCTGTATCTTAGGTCCCAGTGAGGGAGGAGATTGACTCTGAGTTGGAGTTTGACACAGGAGCTGATTCAGTTGAGAGTGCACTTGGTGTGTCCGCACCGTTGTTGTGGGACATGGATGAGATTTATGGGGCCTCCAAAGGCCCTAGGTATTACTCTGGTACAATGGGTACCATTGAGTTGGATGACTTCATCCTGGAGTTTGATAGTTAGTGTGATCTGCAGCAGATGCGGAACCCGACTTTGTTCACACCCTTCATGGCATGGAAGGGGTTGTTTTAGCATCTGGAGGGTCTGCCGATGGATGACTACCATGAGTTCAAGAGAGCTCATTTGGAGGAGATTGAGTTATGGAGACAGTATTGGTCTCCACACTATGTCTCCATTACTTCAGGCTCCGTGGCCAAGAGTAGATCGGCTGTACCCGCAAGTTCTAGCTCGAGTAGTGTTGGTGGAGCTAGTGGAGGTGCATTAGGTGGAGATAGTGCTACTACGAGTGGAGGTACTGCTGCAGGAGGTGGTGTGGTACCGGGGTTTAACCCCATGGTTGAGCTCTTCCTATGTTTGAGGCAGAACTACCAAGGAGTGCGGACTGACAAGTTGAGGAGGTTATAGGAGTTCCAGCGGAAGGCTGGAGAGAGCCTACGCAAGGCATACACTCGCATGAGGCGGCTGATCAATTTCACTCAGGGAGTTACTGAGGCCCAGGCAGTCCAGTTTTGGTATGGGATACTAGACAGGGAGTTGCAACGTAGAGTTTGTGATACTACGTTGTTGTAGGCTACTTTGCCCTCTTTAGCAATAGTCTTTGGTTTGGCTGAGCGTATTGAGCTCAACATGGTGGAGGAGAGAGTGGTGACATCTGGATTTGTAGAGAGACCTCATCCACGGTTGTGACTTCTTCTAGAGTGCAGCAGAGTGCACCACGCCCAGTTGGTTTTTGAGGACAGGGTGGACAGCCCAAATCCTATGGAGCGAGTGGAGGGCCTAGTGGAGTTAGACCCTTACCCTCATTTTCGGATCAGCAATAGCCAATGAGTGGTGGTGTTGCTTGTTGGACTTGTGGTGGACCTCACCATAGGAGAGAGTGTACTCAAGGCAGCAGATCTGATACCTTTGGTGCATCATAGCCAACACAGAGGTAGTGTGAGCACTGCCACAGATTTGGTCACACTAGTGACCGGTGTTTCGACCTACACCCGGAGTTACGGAGTGGTAGGGCTGCTATGGCAGGTAGTAGAGGAGCTCCAGTTCATGGAAGACAAGGTGGTAGAGGTGGTGGTAGAGGATCTACACATAGTAGGGGTGCAATACCTGCCCTTACTTTTGACACAGCTATGGCTACTCGGATTGAGCAGTTGGAGCAAAGATTGGCTAGTATGGCTATTGCTCAAAGGAGATCAGATTTGGGTGCTAAGGCTTCCACCTCATATGCTGGTGATAGAGATGCTTTGGACTTCATGTGTGGAGCAGCACAGGTGGATGCATCTGCAACAGTGAGTGCAGTACGTGCTCCAGAGCCTAGAGGAGCATCAGTGGAGTTGGACCCACAGAGAGGAGAGGTTGGGAGACATGTCAGACTCCCCTAGTCTTTCACGCTATCTGAGGCATTACAGACGACATCCATGGTTCCTAGACGTCCCAGTGCAGGTGTGGTAGGTGGTGATGGAGTACTTGATGGAGTACCTGCTAGTCAGCCACCTACTACTACATAGACTGAGTCTAGCATGATGTTGGGAGCGGCTCAGCTGATTATGTGGCATCCTTTATTTTCAGCCAGTGACATGTTTACATTGGGAGTTGACCCAGCCCTAGTATTCCGGTTGGCTGCCACGTTGTGTGAGAGTAGGGATGGTGCAGTTCCTACTACTAGAGCAGAGGTGGTTGGTAGTGGAGCTGACTTGGTTGAGGAGCATGGGATCCGTTCAGCGACCAGTGGTTTATGGCAAGTAGCAGCGGCTAGACTGGAGGAGTTGCCAGTTAGACCGGCCTTTGAGAGAGCACGGTTTACACCTAGTGTTGTCCTATTGGATAACCAAAGGGGGATCTTTCGTTTGGTGGGACCTTCAAGGAAGGTCTATACACCACAGAGAGTCTTGTTAGACTTTGGTGCGCAGCCCTTTATGTTGGAGAAGGCTGCAATTGTCGGTCTGGAGTTACGGAAGACCGATGTGGAGAGGTGTCCATTTCAGATCCAGATATCTCTTGGTGGTGGTTCAACACAGTACATCACACGTGGAGAGCTTGTTGTCTAGGTTCAGCGTGGTCATCCGATTGATAGCTCGGTGGTGAGAGCTCAGGCTATTGCGACGATAGCTGAGTCATATGATGTGCTAGTTGGGAGAGCAGTGTTATACCCTATGGGTTTCAGCATTGACTATTGGGAGGAGACAACCTCTTATAGACCTGGTTGGCAGTCTGGTGAGGGACGGGTATGTTGCCTACTAGTACGCTTCAATAGTGGCAGTCTTGGCTCACTACAGTCTGGGACCATGGCAGCATCAGTTTGGGCTTTCAGCGGTGCAGTTACTTGGCCTGGTGACTTGTTTGAGGGGAACACCCATGCAGAGGATACTCCAGTACCAGAGGAGATCACTCGGCTTTGGAGTACGGGTGGGATTGTTCCATCCACCTTGGATGTTCCATTGTGGAGTTCAGAGGAGGCATTGCAACAGCATGCATATCAGTTGGTGCAGCATGCTTGGAGTGGAGCCTTCGTACCATCAGGAGATGAGTGTGAGGATGAGCCTCCAGAGGCGATTGCTTTGACACCTCTAGATACCACACTCATTGTTTGGCAGTATCCAGTAGAGGGGATATGCCTATTGGAGTTGTTTGGTGGGATCAGCACCGGACTAGCTGCGGTGTTACAGGCGGGTATTTGAGTACAGAGGTACTTGTATGTAGAGAGAGATGAGACTGCTAGGCGGGTCTCTCTACATCATGTGGCACACTTGGCTTATCGGTATCCGAAGTTATTACCGATGTCAGCAGTCAGAGCTTACCAAAAGGCCTTACCAGGAGACATTTCCTTACTAGGGGCGCATGACCTAGAGAGACATGGTCCTATTCATTTGGTGATTTCTGGATGGCCATGTCAGGGACATACAGGTGCTGGTAGAGGATTGGGTCTTCAGGATCCTTGTTCTGGTGTGTTTTGGGAGATGTTACGGATACTACAACATCTCCAAGTTCATCAGTCTGTTTCTCCAGCTTACCTTTTGGAGAACGTTCCTTTGATGGGTGATTCTCGCACTATAGTGGTGGCGAGTACACATCAGGTCCATTCTTGGATGGGACCTACTGTATTGTTAGATGCAGCCAGAGTGGGATCACGGGCTCATTGTCTTTGTCTTTGGTGGACGAACCTCTTACCCAGAGAGGTTCTATAGTGTAGTTATGATGGGATTCAGCGACTAGACCACATTCTTGTTGATGATATCTTGGATGCTGGACGTCAGTCTCAAACAGTGGTAGTGGCTGATAGGTCACCTATGGCAGTGGTGAACCTAGTTGGACAGCCTAGAGTTGCATTTCCCACACTCATGAGTTTCCCAGGCTCTCATGCTTTTCGAGAGGAAGGACCTGGACTTGTTTAAGACTCACACCTATAGCAGTTGGTGGAGCCCAATGTTGATGAGAGAGAGCGGGTGATGGGTTTTTGCACCGGTATTACCGCTGTTCCAGTAGTGTCAGAGGCATCTAGACGTCAGGTGTTAGGTCAGGCTATGGACCTGAACTGTTTGACCTGGATTGTGAGCCTTGGCTTGGCAGAGCAGCGTAGGATGCGCTTGATAGGCATCACCACTTGGACACTTGTGAGCCCTGTGCCTATCGAGACAATTCAGGCACATGCTGGGGGCGATGGACCGAGTGGACATGGTATTCTTGGGACACATACAGTAGCTACTAGGGAGAGTGGTCTACTTGGAGTCCATCCAGGTGAGCGTGGGCTACTTGGATTACACCCTTGGTCCACATGGGATGCAGCTAGAGGACGTGTGGAGCTTGCAGCCAGAGTGGAGGGAGTTTTTTGCACAGAGGTTGGGACCTCTAGTGGTTGGGAGCATGATACTATTGCTCCCAAGGGCCTTGTGTAGCAGCCAGTCAGTACGTCTTCCACTCCTACTACATTTACAGAGGATACTTGGGAGCAAGATCTTGGACCCAAGCTTACTGGAGAGGAAAGACAAAGGGTTTGGAGGTTCTTGAGGAGTCACACGAGTTGTTTTGCCTTCAGTATGAAGGATTTGGATGCTCTGAAGGGACCTTGTATACGGATTGAGTTGACTAGCCACACACCTGTTTTCTGACGTCCTTATCGATATAGTGAGATGGAGAGGACATTGATTTAGAGCCGGAGTAGTGACCTTTTTGAGGCTGGTTTGGTAGAGATTTCACATGGAGAGTATGCATCAGCGACAGTGATGCCAGCCAAGAAGGATATGCATGGCAACTATACAAATAGGCGGATGTGTGGAGATTATCGTCCTATCAACCGATAGACCAAGGCTGATTGGTATGCCATGCCTACACTGGAGGAGATTTTTGATGCAATTGGGCATGCAAAGGTCTTCAGTACTTTGGATCTTTGAGCGGGATATCATCAATTGCCAATAAGGGAAGAGGATAAGTCCAAGACAGCATTTTGGGCTATTGATCCTCACGGCAAGGATGTGTTATATCAGTGGAGGTTCTTACCATTTGGGTTGAAGAACGCTTCTGCTGAGTTCCAAAGGTTCATGGATAGGATCCTAGCTAGATTGGATTTTGCTTGG
The DNA here is from genome assembly GCA_948567375.1 of Lunularia cruciata. NCBI lineage: Eukaryota > Viridiplantae > Streptophyta > Marchantiopsida > Lunulariales > Lunulariaceae > Lunularia > Lunularia cruciata. The sequence goes on along the minus strand of OX419762.1, from coordinate 60,085,462 downwards.
TGCTATATTGATGACATTTTGGTTTATAGCACTACTGTGGAGGAGCATGAGAGACAGTTGTTGGAGGTGTTTGAGAGGTTTAGATCTCATGGACTCAAACTACATCCTGGGAAGTGTAGGTTCTTCCACGAGCAAGTTGAGTATTTGGGTCACACTATCTACCCCGGAAGACTTGGTGTCTAGTAGACCAAGGTGGAGGCTATTGCACGTATTCCTTGGCCTACGGATGTGAGCAGAGTGCGAGCATTCCTTGGGTTGGCAAACTTCTATCGCCGCTATGTGAGAGGATTTAGTGCCATTGCCAAGGCCTTGACGAAGCTGACCAAGCTTACACAGGAGTGGTGTTGGGGAGATGAGCAGGAGAGAGCTTTTGTAGAGCTCAAGGAGAGGTTGACATTTGCTCCTATTTTGAGGAGACCGATCAGGGGACGACCATTTCAGGTTCAAACTGATTGGAGTATGTTGGGGCTTGGAGCGGTGCTCACCCAGCATGATGATGAGGGGAAGGAGTTTGTGGTGGCCTATGATAGTCGCTCCAACAATTCAATGGAGGCAAGTATAGTTCATATGAGGGAGAGTGCTTGGCAGTAGTTTGGGCAGTAGCACATTTCCGATGTTACCTATTTGGTAACCCCTTCACTCTCATCACTGATCATCAGCCGCTGAAGTGGTTGATGGAGTCCGACAAGCTTTCAGGGAAGCTTGCACGATGGGCTCTGATTTTACAGGAGTATGATTTCACGGTTGTTCACAGACCTGGAGTGGTGAACCATGATGCATATGGGTTGAGTAGAAACCCATGTCCCAGCCAGCAGGCTCAGACCGGAGCACGTTGGCATGGTGAGACAGATGAGGAGATGGTGCTAGGTTGGCATGTATTGGCCCTTCTGTGTATATTTACAGAGACTTTGGTGGTATCTCTCTCAGCGCATACAGGAGGAGTTATTGAGGTCACAAATCCAGAGAGTGAAGATATTGGTACAATTCAGCGAGACATTCATGATGATGTCTTAGTGATGTACTATCTTTGCACTGGTGTTGTAGGTGGCACAGTTGGGGCCAAGGAGAGAAACCGTGTTCTTCAGCAAGCTAGACGGTTCAGATTGGAGGGTAGACACCTTTTGCATGTATGGGAGGATGGTAGAGTGCGAGTAGTACCACTTCCATCACAAAGACCACAGTTGGTCCGTCATGCTTATGAGGAGCTAGGACATTTTGGAGTAAAGCGTACATATAGCTTACTCCAGAGTCATTATTGGTGGCGCGGTATGCAGACCGAGGTACAGCAGTTTGTTGCCAGATGTGTGGTTTGTGACCGAGTTAGAGCATCATTCAATGCTCCTACGCCACAGTTACACCCATTACCTATCATGGGATTGGGTTACCGTTGGAGTTTGGACTTTGCCGGACCTTTACCGCTGACTGTGAGACATCATTGGTATGTTTTGGTGATGGTGGAGCACTTTTCAAAGTGGATTGAGTTGGTTGCACTTCCTGACAAGTCTAGTGAAGGGACAGCTTACTCGTTCCTTGATTGATTTCTTAGTCATTTTGGTGCACCAGCTAAGGTTTTGACTGATCAGGGTACAGAGTTCTTGGGGGAGTTTCAGGTCTTGTGTGACAAGGCTTTGATTGATCATCGTACTGTGAGCCGGCCTGTCTCTCACTCAGGATGAACCTCTGATGGCTATTATGGTAGCGCACCATGGACTAAGAAGGCAAGGAACCCCAACTCCATCATACTCCTCCAAGGCTAACACTCCAAGACTCAAGACATTGCTCACTAGAAAACTCAATGAGAGAGAGATAGTTGCAAATGAAAGGATGATGAGTACCTCCTCACTCCTTGTTTATATACTTGTGAAATAGTTACGTACCAAAGTTACTAATTACCGTAGTAACTCAAGTTACTAGACTAAAAGTCAAGTAAAGTCAAAAAGTAGAAAGGAATATCCATTCACATGGGCATATTCCCCTAAGCATGTGGTCTTATCTTGACCCAACCACTAAAGCAAGGATTCCTTCACATGGGCTATCCTTGGACTAAAGAAGAATCCAAAACAAAAAGGCTTGCGGGCCCAAGAGTTCTCAACTCTTTCCCCAAAGCCAAACACCTAGGAATAATACCAAGTCAACACACTAAAATCCAAAATAGTGGTGCTCATCTTTTCTACTTCCTCTAAAGTAAGGTCCCATCTATCTTAGCTATGACTAACTTTAGCTAACCATGACTAATATAGAACCATCCTTTATCTCTATATAAATAATATCTCTTAAGTACTTGTAATACCAAGCTAAATATCACAATACCACACACATGCACAAATGGGTGTTACATTTACCCCCGGACTAAGTTTTCACTTTGTCCTCAAAGTGAAGGTCTCTCTACCTTCTATGGTACATCTTCAACTTATCATGGTTAATCCTATCAAAGTGTCTTCCTCCCAACTCCTTGAGATCATAAGTGTAATTTCCCCACACCTTCTCTACTATGAAAGGTCCAAAGTACTTAGGCAAAAACTTCTTTTGTACTCTCTTGAATCGAATGGAATCAAACAACATTACCCAATCACCTTCTTTGAAAGGCTCCACCTTCTTCTTGCCTTGCCTCTTGTCATAGCTCTCCTTTTGTTTCCTTTGGGCTTGCTCCACTCGAACCATAGCAACTGCTCTTGCCTCTTCCTTGATGGTCAATGCATAAGCCTTGTTGGAAAATGAGAAGATGAACCTCCTATAGTACCCAACCATTCCCAAGAATTGGCGTAACTTTGTCAAGCTTGAAGGGAATGGAAGGTCTGAGATTTTCCTCACCTTCTCAGGATCAACTGCTATTCCATCCTTGGAGATGATGTGCCCCAAAAAGTAGACCTTCTTCACATCCAAAAATGCACTTCTCTGGGTTGAGTGATGCATTTGCCTCATCCAAGCATTGCAAGACTTTGATTAGGTGCTCAAAGTGCTCCTCCTTGCTCCCATAGACACAAAAGTCATCAATGAAATCTCTCACAAATTTCCCAATGAAAGGTTCAAATACCTTGTTCATGAACCGTTGGAATGTGGCTGGAGCATTGCAAAGCCCAAAAGGCATGACCTTGAAAGCGTAAGTTCCCCAAGGTGTGGTGAATGTGGTGAGTTGTTGATGCTCTGGTGCAATCTTGATTTGGTTATATCCACTATAACCATCTCCAAAACTGTACCTCTCATGACCTGCAACCTCCTCCAAGATCTCATCAATGAATGGCAATGGGTAGTAGTCCTTCTTGGTAACAGCATTGAGCTTCTTGTAATCCACACATACCCGAAGCTTGCCATTCTTTTTCTTCACAATGACAATTGGAGACACCCATTCTGAATTCTCCACCTCAAAGATAAATCCAGCCTCCTTGAGCTTATCAATCTCCTCCTTCACAACCAAAGATATTGGTGGGCTAATGCGACGTTGCTTTTGGCGGATTGGTCTTGCATGTGACTCCACCTCTATCTTGTGCTCCTCCAAGGTGACTTCCTTCAAATCCTTGTAACTAAAAGCAAACACATGGATGAACTTGCGGAAAATCTCCTCAAATCTCACCTTCTCCTCCTTGGTAACATTTGGGCCATACTTGAGGGTAGATAACCTTCTCTCTACCTCCTCAAGTGTCAATGGTGATTTATCTGGGTCCTTCAAAACCTCTGGCTTAGGTGCAAAATCCATAGCACACAAGGGATACACATCTGAATCAGATTCAGATTCATCTTCCTCCGTGGAAGTCTCCTCTTCCATGCTTGTGTCCACACCTGAAGCTCCTTCTTCAGAATCTGATTCCCAATAATTAGAAGATGGGGTATCTGAATGTGAAGTGTTGGTGGTGTTAGTCACAGGAACAGTGACTCTATGGTTTGATGGCCCAATCCTCAAGTACCCTTTGTGCCATCGATCAGTTGTGCGTGCTGCTCTCAACCATGGCCTCCCAAGAAGTAAGTCATAGCTTGAATCCTTCAAGACTTGGAAAGTCATGAGATTTTGAACTCCCATAACTGAAACTACCACCTTATCCATCACTCCTACTGGTCGAACTTGTTGCTTGTTTGCCATGCTCACCACAAATGTTGAAGCTCTTGAGGGTATCATACCCAACTTCTTCATCAACCTTTCTGACATGGCATTCACTGCTGATCCTCCATCAACCAATGCATCCTTGATGTTGTGACCATTCACTCTCACATCAATCTTGGAGGCATATTCACAAGCTTCCCATGGTGCTGGCTTGGCATCCACCACCCCCATTGATATTGGAACTTTTGCCTTCTTCTTCTTCTTGCTCCTTGTAGAACTCAAACCACCTCTAAGCTCCTTTCTCAAGGTAGGGTTCAAAGCAATTAATTGGCCCACTGTGATGTTAGCCTTGTGACTACCAACATCCTCCAACACATTGTAGTTCCATTGTTGCTTGGAGATCAAGAAGTCCTCCATCCCCAACTTCTTCCTTGGAGTCTTTGTTGTTGATGGTGTTGAGGTGCGAGTGCTCCTAGTAGACATAGGAGTATCCTTGCTTGAAGTAAATCCTTGAGAAGAGTGAACATCCTCTGCAAAACGAGCTCTCTTCTTCTCTTGTGCCAAAAGCTCCAAATTAGGACCCTTGGAGTTTGAGCACTCTCCCTTCTCATACTTGCTCTCAACCACATCTATGGATGCTATCCCCTTACCTTTGTTGGGATTAGGAGCCACTTGGGTTTCACTACCTCCCTCTTTCCCTCTATTGGCTCCCTCATAACCCCTTCCTCCATGGTAAGTGGAATTTGGGCAATTCCTTTGGATATGGCCTCTTCCTCCACAACCAAAACAATTTCTATCATTGAAATTGTTGGCTGGTTGGCCTCCTCTATATGGATAGTTTCCATAACTCCTAGGTCCTCTCCCTAGATTCTGATCCACCTCTCTCTTCTCCCATAGTTGCACCACATTGATCTTGAGATCCGCAAGTTGTTCTGTGATGGTTTGGAGTGGATCTTTTGGTGGAGGTGCAAGAATTGGAGCAACTACTACTTGTGGTGCAACCCTTGTCACCAAAGTATCAGAAGTTCCACCATACTTGTAGCCTTGAGGAGGATGCACAACCTCCTTCACCACCAAATCACTCTCATCCCCTTCCAAACTCTCCTCCATACGAATTGCGATCTTGATAGCTTCAACCTTGGAAGAAGGTTTCTCATATCTCACCTTGCTTCTAATTTGTGGTCTCAATCCTCCCACAAAATTCTTGGTGAGCATGGCCCCTATGCCAATCATTGTAGTCTCCACATCATCCCCACCCTTCCTCAACACTATGCGAAATCTGGACTCCAACTTTTCCACTCTTTCCACATAGACCCTCACTTTCTCTCCATCTCCTTGCTTGAGAAATGTAACCTCACTCATCAATCTCTCATAACTCTCATCAGGAAGAAAGTTCTCAATGAGTGCTGAAGTCAAAGTCTCCCAAGACTCCTCTTCCCCCTCTCTCCTCTCTCTCTTTTGGTATTCTGACTCATACCATGTAAGTGCTGCATCCTCAAAGAAATCTGGTAATAATGAGGCCCACTCATTCTTCCTCCTCTCATTGTTTCCTATGCAAGCTCTCTTGAAGTCTCTCACAAAGGCCTCCACATCTTCTCCATCCTTGCCAAAGAAAACCGGAAGTTTCCCCATCTTAACCCCTCACTATCTTTCTTTTCTCTTAATTTTTTTTTTTTCTCTTTTCTTTTCTCTCACTCTATTACTAATAGAGTATATACATGACTAACACCATCTGAGAATAATCCACTCTAGGGAACACAAAAGGTTCAGGTTGCTCCAAGATTTCTATAGCAACATCAAATCCTAGAGTGCATATTAATCTAACTCTCATGGATAGTTTATCCATAAGTTGAAAGATTATCTCCATCACTAATCTTGAGAACTAGCTGATGAAGGTGGTAGTATTTCTGTAGCTGTACTAAGACTCTCTCCAAGATCCTTCACCAAATTTTCCAAAAGTGCTTTTACTCCACTACACTCATGTCCTTTTGGAAGTCCTTCAACTCCACAAACCTCACACAACTCCTTGGTCTTAGATCTTCTCCCTCCCAATCTTGGTGAAGAAGGTCCAACATGCAAACCCAAGTCAAGTAAGCCTCTCCTTTCCCTCAATCTCTTGCTCTCAAAGGTTAATGGACATGAACTTGCCTTATGTCCCTTCTCTCCACATAGAAAGCACTTAGACTCACTCTTTCCTCCAAGTGGTGTAGGTTTTTGGATCCTCTCAACACTCTCTTCAAATTCTATTGTAAACTCTCTTTTCCTCAAATCCACCCCTACAATCACCTCAAACCCTTGGGGAACCTTGCATAATCTCAATTTCCACTCTTGATGACCCTCCATGTTCCCAAAGATGAATCTGAACACTCAAACATGCTTTTTGTTGATCTCAAACTTCTCATGCATGAGATCTCCACTCTGCAGAATTGACCCTTCCTCACAATGTCACTCAAATCTCCCAACAAATATGTCACAGTCCTCTGAAATTTTCCACACTTGATCACAACTCTAGGGCGTCCCTCCCTGCAAAATTTTAGATCTTTTCATCGAGCCATTTGGCCTAGACACCTTTCTATTCAGCACCCATATTTCAGATTTGGTCTGAAAACCACCCCCCTCACTTCAAAAACTCATAACGCACTGCGCAAAAATGATCTCTCTCTAATTTTTGTGGCACCAGGTAGGATACAATGCACTGAATTTTCTTGTAAATTTTCAGGACAATTCACTAAAAATTGAAGAAATGGCAGACTCTGTACAATTTTCCAGAGAGCATGCAGTTGCGGGAGCACTTTACCCTATCAACTTTCAAAAATTCTAGCCCAGTGCGCATAGAAGCTCTCTCAATAATTTCAAGTGTGCTAACTGGAAGATAACCCAAGCTATCATGTGTAGAAATCTCAAGTCCAGATCTCAAACTTGAGATTTTGCCCAAAATCACCTTAATCCCCAAAATCTGCAATCCACCTCACACAATCTCTCCAATTCCTCTCATGTGTACAAGATGTACAAAATCACCTCAAAGACATCATAATGAACTACAGGGTATACAAATGGATCTTGGTTCTCTAACATAAGTTCAGCCCTCTCCTCTCCTAATGTTCTCTCCAAGTGAGCTCTCATAGCCTCCTTCTGCCTAATGTAGAATTGGACGCGGAACATTATCTTGCCTTCTAGAGAGGTCCCGGCAACGGAACCAAAAATGTGAGCCGGCCTGTCTCTCACTCAGGATGAACCTCTGATGGCTATTATGGTAGCGCACCATGGACTAAGAAGGCAAGGAACCCCAACTCCATCATACTCCTCCAAGGCTAACACTCCAAGACTCAAGACATTGCTCACTAGAAAACTCAATGAGAGAGAGATAGTTGCAAATGAAAGGATGATGAGTACCTCCTCACTCCTTGTTTATATACTTGTGAAATAGTTACGTACCAAAGTTACTAATTACCGTAGTAACTCAAGTTACTAGACTAAAAGTCAAGTAAAGTCAAAAAGTAGAAAGGAATATCCATTCACATGGGCATATTCCCCTAAGCATGTGGTCTTATCTTGACCCAACCACTAAAGCAAGGATTCCTTCACATGGGCTATCCTTGGACTAAAGAAGAATCCAAAACAAAAAGGCTTGCGGGCCCAAGAGTTCTCAACTCTTTCCCCAAAGCCAAACACCTAGGAATAATACCAAGTCAACACACTAAAATCCAAAATAGTGGTGCTCATCTTTTCTACTTCCTCTAAAGTAAGGTCCCATCTATCTTAGCTATGACTAACTTTAGCTAACCATGACTAATATAGAACCATCCTTTATCTCTATATAAATAATATCTCTTAAGTACTTGTAATACCAAGCTAAATATCACAATACCACACACATGCACAAATGGGTGTTACAGTACTACATCCCGAGATCACCCTGAGGCAGATGGCTTAGCAGAGAGAGTGGTTCAAACGGTGAAGAGAGGATTGCAAAAGTATGGTTTGCAGAGAGGCCACTTGGGAGATTGGGATCTCCAGTTACCTTGGTTGGCCATGGGCTATCGGTTCAGGCGGCAAGCCTCCTTAGCATCCTTCTCTCCATACTTTCTACTCTATGGACGAGATCCAGATTTACCTGTAGCCATTCGTCAAGATGCTACTGTAGTTTTGGACTTGGATGACCCCGATGTATGGATGAGCGCATGTTCTCAGCGGGCAGAGATCTTTCAAAGAGTGATGCCGATGGCCTTTGAGAACTTGGCAATTGCTCAGCACAGAGATACTTTACGCTATGCTACCATTTGAGGAGAAGGTTATAGACCCTCGATCCGTCAATTTCATCTAGGCGACTATGTTTATCTACAGCAGACAACACCGACAACACTTGAAGTTTCTACAGGCCGCACTATCTTGAGAGTGCGCAAGGTTTTGGCATCTGGAGTCCTTGTGTTAGAAGGATGTGATGGTGTTGTTTGGAAGGATCATGTGCGTAATTGTACGTCATGCCACCTTCCAAACATTGATGGTACTATGGACCCAAGCTTGGCACTTGTACGTGCAGGCTTGAGGTGTATGTTATGTGGCTCTTCTGGTGGAGCTGCTACTATGTTAGTGTGTGATAGCTATTCAAGAGGATGGCATATGGCATGTATGACTCCTCCTCTCACGGTGGTTCCTCAAGGACAGTGGTTATGTCTTAGATGTACTTGACCTATAGCTAGTTCATTCTTTATATGGTATAGATTGCAGACAGGCGACTAACAATGGGGCTCCATAGCACCCGGCCTCCTGATCTTTGCCCATTAGAGGGTATACCATATACTTAGAGTAGATGGCTATCTGGAGTTAGAGGGACCTAACCGCCAGCTAGGGAGGTGATTGTGGCACTTTAGAGTCTATGTATGACTTATGTGTGGGTTTTGTTTCTATAGTGTATGATGTTGACAGCGATGTATGTTGTGTAGCAATGTATATATGCACGACAGCTGTCACGCCATTTGTAGTTCCGCATCTAGCTGCTCAAACATTGGAGTTCCAGTGATAGTAGTTAGAGTAATTCTAGTAGTTTCTCAGGGACTACTTTCCGACAGTCTAATTTGGTGTTTGGGGTACTGACTTCATGGTGGGGCCCACTGTCACTTTGCACCGTTCGCACCATCGAGTGTGCCGTCAGTAGGACCGTTAGGGTTCCAGTGCTAGCTCGAGTCCAGGGGGTATAGTTTCAAAGTGAGCTCCAGAGAGCTCACTTCTCTGATGTTGAGCCTTTGAGTTCTTGGCTATGGTGGACAGAGGCCGGCAAGCATCACTTGGATTCTCTATGCTTGAGTGGGTGTGGCTTGACTATAATCAGTGCCCAGTTGTTGGCAGTTTATAGAGTGACAGATGAAGTACTGATCTGAGTTGAGTTGAGTTGAAAGTGTTAAGCAATCTGATTATTGTGGTACTTTAGAGTCTATGTATGACTTATGTGTGGGTTGTGTTTCTATAGTGTATGATGTTGACAGCGATGTATGTTGTGTAGTGATGTATATACGCATGACAAAGAACACAGCCAAGAAGGATCAAGCTTGGCAATGAGACTTAGCAGATAGACATTGAGAGGAAGATTGATTGCAAGGGTTGATCAAAAGTGTTAGAAGGTCAACTAGTCCACTATGTGGAGGAGAAGGAAGCATTGAAGGCCAAATTCAAGGACAAGTTGATAGTGTACCTTAAAAAATTGGAGGTAGAGTGAAGTAAGGAGAAGATAGTTCTGAGTGTGGAGTTGGATTCAATAGAAGTAGTTGTGGAGGAGTTGAAAGTGATGCTAAGTATTGAGGCCAAGGGGAAAATAGAAGAGGTGAGGCAGCACAAGTTGAAGTTGCTGGTATAGGAAATGAGAAGAAGGAAGGTGAAGGATGTAGATTTGAACAATCTTTTGATTCATCTAAGAGATCATGTAGATAGAAAGATGTTAGAAGTAGGAGGCAATGTCTGTCTTAAATTAGATTTAGTTAGATCAGATTTAGATAGAACTTGTAGTGAGATGAAGGTGAATAAGAAGTCCAAAGTTGTAGAAGTAAGGATGTATGTGTCTTTGGGTAAGGTGCCTCAAACATTAGAGAAGAGTGGATTAGCTGATAAAGAAGAAGATAGATCACACATATCTGCAATTGCAATTTAGAGCAAAGAGATAGTCAAAATAATGGATGAAGTAGTAGTATTAGATAGACCCAAAGAAGGAGAAATACTTGAAGGAACATCTGGTTTGGAAGCCAAAGTCAAGGTTGACATCGGATTGGATTAGAAACAGATTTGAGATATGAAGAGGTAGATATGAAGAAATGGTTTGTCATTTTGGATCTACAAGTTGATAAAGTTGTTGCTAGAATGGTATGTTTGGTAACTATTGAAGTGCTTTGCCTATTTAAAGGAAGTATTTGTGACATTTTTTTGTTTAGTGTTCATAATTTTGAAGTTGAGTAAAGCAAAGTTTGTTTTTCGTAAAGTTCGTTCTTTGTAAAGTTTGTAAAGTTTGTTCCCGCAGAGATACAAGTCAGAAATGTCCAAATACGAAGCAAAGTAACAATTTCAGTTCTTCTTGAGTTCTTCTTTAGTCTCTCAGGTAGAAACCACACCCAGAAGAGAGTAACAAGCACTGACTCGCAGTCTTGTCACAAATTCACACTCCTTAATCACAACTCCATCAATTATTTCCAAACAATCTTGATTGTGATGATTCAGGCTCTCTCGAAAATGGCACTTCACTGCAAAATGACTTCGCCTTAGAATTGTGTTCCACCCCTCCACTGAAGGCACAACTTCCTCGATCAAAATTGCTTCACATCAACTTTGCACTACACTCACAAACGCAGAATACTACCAACACTACAATTCCTCTCAGATCGATCAAGGCATTGCTTCGATTGCACTTCACTCAGGATCAAACACACAAAATGAAGATCAAGGCTGTGGAATCCAACATCCAACAAGCACTCTGACTTGCACTTCGAATTTCTCCAAACATTCACAAACAAAATTACAAAGTTGATACTCGGAATCAAGCTCAAGCGACGAGCATTGCTTCATCTTTATCTATTCTCAGAAATAATGAGCACTGAACAACAATTTCCTGCAAATGCCACTCTTAAATAGTGAAGCAATCGACAGTTCTAACAACTATACCGTTTCTACAACAACTGTTCTAACCTGTAGATCCAAAATGACAATGCACCTCTTCATATCTGCCCCTTCAAATCTCAAATCGGTTACTAATCCGATCCGATGTCTACTTCTTCCTTGGCTTTCAAACCCAAACCCAAAGTAATCTTACTTCCTACTACATTTTCCTCGGGTTTCAGATCTCCCACATCTTCTACCAGATCCAGCAATTCTCTTTCCTTATCTGAAATTGCACTAGTGGGTAATCTCTCTAACTCCTCATCCTTCGACCCACTCTTCTCTAATGTCTCTGAGGGCAACTCCGAAGACATTTGGATCCCGATGTTATCTACTTCGGGTTTTGCCTTAACATCCTGCCAAAGCTTTTCTAACTCTATTCTCACTAAGTCTAATCTAATCGCGATATTGTCTTCTACTTCTAAGATCTTCCTATTTACACGAGTTCTCAATTTAATCAACAAGGCATTCAAATCTGTATCTTTTGCTTGTCTTCGCCTCGTTTCCTGCACCAACAGTTTTAACTCGTGCAATCTCGTCTCCTCAATTCAAACGCTGGCCTCTGTACTCAACATCGCGTTTACTCTGAGGACGATTTCCTTCAATGGCTCCAATCTTGTCTTGCGTTCGCGTTCCCGATCTGCGAACCATTCTTCTCTGTACATCGCCAATTCTTCTTCAAATTTGGCCTTCACCGCTTCCTTCTCTTTCTCCTTCTATGCAACCTTCTCTTCTTGATTACGAAGTAAGTCTCGTAATCTCTCTTCTTCTCTATATCTCGCAGCCAACTCTCGCTGCCAGAGTTGCTTCTTCTCCTCCATACTCTCCATCACTCGATTGAGCTCTTGATCCTTCGATGCTACCCTCGCCATAGCATGGATGAGTTTGACTCTTGAATCAGCAAACTGCTACTTCAAGATTTCATGTTCCGCTACCTGTCTCTCCCTTGTGATGTCACTCTTCCTCACAAGATCTTCTCAATAACTCACTTCTCTCTTCAGGTCTTTGATTACCTGACTCCTCTCGACTGCTTTTGCTTGCAATACTTCTCTCTCTTCCTCTCCTTGGTTTATACTCTTCTTCAACTCCAAGTTTTCTTCTTCCAATCTTGATAAGACCTGCAACACAGTCTTTACCTCTGGACAAGTAGACTGCATCTCCTTCTTCTTCTTCTCCATCTTCACCAACAGCGGGCATACTACCATCTGCAGGTAATCTACTCCATTACTGACAACTTCGTCCTCCCGCGGAGTGGTCTCTCTTCTTTCCTCGTGTTCTCCCGATACTCGCCTTCTTCTCTGGAGTCTTCGTATCGGAATTGATGCCTCACTGCCCGAGCTTCCTTCTACTTCTTCCTTCACTCTACTCGGTCCCACTTCACACTTCGCCTTATGTCTCGAGCGAATTCCTCGCTATACTGCGATCTTCTTCTCCTCGCACACTGGTACTTCGTCTTCCAGCGCCGCATTATCTTTGGTTTCTACTTCGGCTTGGATTTCTTCTTCGTATTCTTCAGCCGCTGGTACCGATGTCATCTCTCCTCCTTCTTCACTGTCACTGCTCGTATCTCCACTTTGCAATGTCAGCTCAGGTTCCTCCTCACGGTCCGAGTCCTCCGTCTTGAGCTTGGCTTCGCCTTCTGAGTCTTCATCTTCCAACTCAATCACCACCATTCCTCGCCTCGGGTTATTTTTCTGCATTTTCCGAGGTTTCTTGTTTTCTCCGGCTTCTGCTTGCCGAGTTCTCTTCTTTGTCGGGGTACTTTCAACGACCTCCACATTCTTCCCTATCTTCGAGTAGTAATCGTCTGTGCTCCAGATTTGGAGAATGTATTGCTGCTCCTCCGCGTCAACTTCTCTTCTCAAATCATGATGGAAATGAGACACCATTTGATTACGCTCCGCCACATTGAGCAGATTTAACCCGAGGTAAAAATGGGCTGCAAATGGTACAATGTAGTGTGGAGGCGACTTATCCCACAGATTCCACACCATCTGCCTCGTTCTTCCGTGAAAGCACCTTGCCCAATTTATCGGTTCTCTTGCAAATAACTTGTGAAAGAACACCGCTTGGTGTTTCATCACATAGGTAGTTCTCTCCGGCTTCAAGAGGGCCATTAGTGCACTCATAATTCCTCTCCTCACTGGGTCTTTATAGCTCTCAACTTTATACCCATTCTTTGTCCTCTTCGATGAGAAGGCATCTCTCACCTCCTGCGTTTCTTGGGCTATCTCTCCTTTCCCCAAGAACATGGCTCCTTGCTCCGAGCCTGTCTCCTTCCCGAGTACGAGTCTCCAATCCGACTCTGTCCAGCGAGCCGGATTTCCTCTCTTCCCTTCTTCCTCGGGACCATCGAGACATTTACTCTCAATGATTTTTGTCATGAATCCTGGAAAACTTACGTTCCAGTTCCATGCTAGAAAAGTGATCCGAAGTCGGCTCAAGACTTTGATCCTTGCTACTATATCTAATCTCCGAATTGCATGATTTCTCACTGCAAATTCGGAGTTCTTCTTCCCTCCTCCCATCTCTTCTGCTTTCTTTCGGTCTCTCAATTTCTCTCTCTCAACTTCTCCCTTACGCACTAACACAAGTCCAACTCTATTTCCCTTTCCCTGATCACCTGCAAGACGACTCCTCAACGGCAAAGGAAAATTGCTCGACATTTTGTCGTTGCAGTTTTGATTTTTATAGAGTTGCACTTCTTCGTCTTCCATCACTTCGAGTTTCTACCGAGAAATCACACCTCCGGCATGCACCTGTCACTATCACCCCACCTTCGCGCGTATGAGCCGCCAATTTTGAAACGGCCCCTTCTTGAATTTCTTGCCCCGACAAAAGGTTGTTAGACTGTCTTTGCCTTGGGTTGAGCTCCCCCCGAGCCAAAGACAATTTACTTTGTATTGTATGCTGACACGGCATTTTAGAGTACTTCGCCTTATGACCCAAAGTCACTTTACTTTGGGTTTCACCCCGAAGACAATTTTCTTCATCTTCTTTGGCCATACAGGCGCAATCCGACTTCTCTATACACTTCTTCTCCTTTATTTTGGAAAAAAAAATAAAATGTGGGCACCACAATCGGTATGCCATGCCTACAGCGGAGGAGCTTTATGATGCAATTGGGCATGCAAAGATCTTCAATACTTTGGATCTTTGAGCGGGATATCATCAGTTGCCAATCAGGGAGGAGGATAAGTCCAAGATAGCATTTTGGGCTATTGATCCTCACGGCAAGGATGTGTTATATCAGTGGAGGTTCTTATCATTTGGGTTAAAAAATGCTCTTACTAAGTTCTAGAGGGTCATGGATAGGATCCTAGCTAGATTGGATTTTGCTCAGTGCTATATTGATGACATTTTGGTTTATAGCACTATTGTGGAGGAGCATGAGAGATAGTTGTTGGAGGTGTTTGAGAGGTTGAGATCTCATGGGCTCAAATTACATCCTGGGAAGTGTAGGTTCTTCCATGAGTAGGTTGAGTATTTGGGTCACACTATCTTTCTCGGAGGACTTGGTGTTCAGCAGACCAAGGTGGAGGCTATTGCACGTATTACTTGGCCTACGGATGTGAGCAGAGTGCGAGCATTCCTTGGGTTGACAAACTTCTATTGCCACTATGTTAGAGGATTTAGTGCCATTGCCAAGGCCTTGACAAAGCTGACCAAGCTTACACAAGAGTGGTGTTGGGGAGATGAGCAGGAGAGAGCTTTTGTAGAGCTCAAGGAGAGGTTGACATCTGCTCTTATTTTGAGGAGACCGATCAGGGGACGACCATTTCAGGTTCACACTGATTGGAGTATGTTGAGGCTTGGAGCGGTGCTCACTCAACATGATGATGAGGAGAAGGAGTTTGTGGTGGCCTATGCTAGTTGCTCCAACAATTCAGCGAAGTATAGTTCATATGAGGGAGAGTGCTTGGCAGCAGTTTGGGCAGTAGCACATTTCCGATGTTACCTATTTGATAACCCCTTCACTCTCATCACTGATCATCAGCCACTGAAGTGGTTGATGGAGTCCAACAAGCTTTCAAGGAAGCTTGCACAATGGGCTTTGATTTTACAGGAGTATGATTTCACGGTTGTTCACTGACCTGGAGTAGTGAACTGTGATGCAGATGGGTTGAGTAGAAACCCATGTCCTAGCCAGTAGGATCAGACCGGAGCACGTTGGCATGGTGAGACAAATGAGGAGATGGTGCCAGGTTGGCATGCATCGGCCTTTCTGTGTATATTTGTAGAGGCTTTGGTGGTATCTCTCTCGGCGCATACAAGAGGAGTTATTGAGGTCACAAATCCAGAGAGTGAAGATATTGGTACAGTTCAGCGAGACATTCATGATGATGTCTTAGTGATGGACTATCTTTGCACTGGTGTTGTGGGTGGCACAGTTGGGGCCAAGGAGAGAGACTATGTTCTTCAGCAAGCCAGAGGGTTTAGATTTGAGGGTAGATACTTTTTTCATGTATGGGAGGATGGTAGAGTGCGAGTAGTACCACTTCCATCTTAGAGACCACAATTGGTCCATCATGCTCATGAGGAGCTAGGACAATTTGGAGTAAAGCATACGTATAGCTTACTCTAGAGTCATTATTGGTGGTACGGTATGCAAACCAAGGTATAGCAGTTTGTTGCCAGATGTGTGGTTTGTGACCAAGTTAGAGCATCATTCAATTCTCCTACGCCATAGTTACACCCATTACCTACCATGGGATTGGGTTACCGTTGGAGTTTGGAATTTGTTGGACCTTTACCGCTGATTGTGAGACATCATCGGTATGTTTTGGTGATGGTGGAGCACTTCTCCAAGTGGATTGAGTTGGTGGCACTTCCTGACAAGTCTAGTGAAGGGACAGCTTACTCATTCTTGGATCGAGTTCTTAGTCATTTTGGTGCATCAGCTGAGGTTTTGACTGATCAGGGTACAGAGTTCTTGGGGGAATTTCAGGTCTTGTATGACAAGGCCTTGATTGATCATCGTACTATATCCCGAGATCACCCTGAGGCAGATGGCTTAGCAGAGAGAGTGGTTCAGACGGTGAAGAGAGGATTGTGGAAGTATGGTTTGCAGAGAGGCCACTTGGGAGATTGGGATCTCCAATTACCTTTTTTGGCCATGGGCTTTTGGTTCAGCCTGCAAGCCTCCTTAGCATCCTTCTCTCCATACTTTCTACTCTATGGACGAGATCCAGATTTACCTGCAGCCATTTGTCAAGATGTTACTGTAGTTTTGGACTTGGATGACCCTGATGTATAGATGAGCGCATGTTCTCAATGGGCAGAGATCTTTCAAAGAGTGATGCCGATGGCCTTTGAGAACTTGGCAATTGCTCAGCATAGAGATACTTTATGCTATGCTACCATTTGAGGAGGAGGTTATAGACCCTTGATCCGTTGATTTCATCCAGGCAACTATGTATATCTACAGCAGACAGCATCGACGATACTTGATGTTTCTACAGGCCGCACTATCTTGAGAGTGCGTGAGGTTTTGCCATCTGGAGTTCTTGTGTTAGAAGGATGTGATGGTGTTGTTTGGAAGGATCATGTGCGACATGCCACCTCCCAAACATTGATGGTACTATGGACCAAAGCTTGGCACTTGTACGTGTAGGCTTGAGGTGTATGTTATGTGGGTCTTCTGGTAGAGCTGCTGCTATGTTACTGTGTGATAGTTGTTTGAGAGGATGGCATATGGCATGTATGACTCCTCCCCTCACGGTGGCTCCTCAGGACAATGGTTATGTCCTAGATGTACTTGACCTATAGCTAGTTCATTCTTTATATGGTATAGATTGCAAACAAGTGACTAACGATGGGGCTCCATAGCACCCGACCTCCTAATCTTTGCCCATTAGAGGGTGTACGGTATACCATATACTTAGAGTAGATTGCTATCTAGAGTAAGAGGGGCCTAACCGCTAGCTAGGGGGGCTATTGTGGCACTTTAAAGTCTATGTTTGTCTATGTGTGAGTTGTGCTTCTATAGTGTATGATGTTGACAACTATGTATGTTGTGTAGCGATGTATATACACACCACACACTTCCTTGTCTTTGGAATGGCTACTACTACTGATGGATACTACATAGTGCTCATCACTACTTTGGATTTGTTAGATGTATGGTTGTTCCTCACCATCTGCACTCTTTTGCAAGTCAAGATGAAAATGCAACACCGTCTTTTTTCACTCTATGAACCGGCCTGTCTCTCACTCAAAATGAACCTCTGATGGCTATTATGGTAGCGCACCATGGACTAAGAAGGCAAGGAAACCCTACTCCATCGTACTCCTCCAAGGCTAACACTCCAAGACTCAAAACATTCCTCACTAGAGAACTCAATGAGAGAGAGATAGTTGCAAATGAAAGGATGATGAGTACCTCCTCACCCCTTGTTTATATATTTTTGAAATAGTTATGCACCAAAGTTACTAATTATTGTAGTAACCCAAGTTACTAGACTAAAAGTCAAGTAAATTCAAAAAGTAGAAAGGAATATCCACTCACATGGGAATATTCCACTAGCATGTGATCTTATCTTGACTCAACCACTAAGTCAAGGATTCCTTCACATTGGCTATCCTTGGATTATAGAAGAATCCAAAACAAAAAGGCTTGCGGGCCCAAGAATTCTCAACTCTTTCTTCAAAGCCAAACACCTAAGAATAATACCAAGTCAACAAACTAGAATCCAAAATAGTGGTGCTCATCTTTTCCACCTCCTCTAAAGTAAGGTCCCCTCTATCTTAGCTATGACTAACTCTAGCTAATCATGACTAATGTAGAACCATCCTCTATCTCTATATAAATATGATCTCTCAAGTACTTGTAATACCAAGCTAAATATCACAATACCACACACATGCACAAATGGGTGTTACATTTACCCCTGTACTAAGTTTTCACTTTGTCCTCAAAATGAAGGTCTCTCTACCTTCTATGATACATCTTCAACCTATCATGGTTAATCCTACCAAAGTGTCTTCTTCCCAACTCCTTGAGATCATAGGTGTAATTGCCCCACACCTTCTCCACTATGAAAGGTCCAAAGTACTTAGGCAAAAACTTCTTTTGCACTCTCTTGAATCGAATAGAATCAAACAACATTACCCAATCAATTTCTTTGAAAGGATCCACCTTCTTCTTGCCTTACCTCTTGTCATAGCTCTCCTTTTGCTTCCTTTGGGCTTGCTCCACTCAAACTATAGCAACTGCTCTTGCCTCTTCCAACTCCATGAGTTGTTCCTTCCTTGACTTCTTTGCATCACCTCCTTGAGCTTTCTTCAATCTCCTATGAATGCTTTGGAAGCTAGGAAAGATCAAAGTGAATAGGTAAGGTAGACTCAATACCATATACCAATTGAAATGGAGAATACCCGGTGGAAGTCTTCATGGTTGTCCGATACTCCCACAAAACTGCATGAATCCTCTTGTCCCAATGATATTTAGCCCCCTCAAATTTTTGCATCTTTGGCCAACATCATGCACAAGGTCTGATTGGTTCTCTCAGTCAAGCTAGTGGAATTTGGCTTATAGGATGAAGTATAGGATGTAGTAACTCTATGTGTGATAAAGAAATGTCATAGCTTGGTTGTAGTAATGCTTCTTGTAAACTCTCCTCCTCTATTAGAAACCAACTCCAAAGGGCATCCATACCTAGTGTTAATGTGTTCATAAGAAATCTACCAACTTCATCTTCATTCTTGTTCCTCAATGGTCTAGCCCCATCTCACTTGGTAAGGTAATCAGTAACTACCACCATGTGCCAATTGTTCCTTAGGGTTCTATTGAGAGGACCTACAAGATCAATTCCTCACTTCTCAAAAGGTCCTAGCAATGGAATTGATCTAAGTGGTGGAGTGGATGAAGAATTTCTAGCAAAATCTTGACAAACATGACAAGTTTTGCAATAATCAAGACAATCCTTGAAAATCCCTCTTTAATGGTAACGTACATCTAGAATCTTGAAAGCAATCACCTTTCTTGCAAAGTGTCCTCCACATACTAAACCTTCATGAAACTCCTTTATGAATAGTATAGACTCTTCCTTACCCATTGCTCTTTGAAGTAGACCATCTGCTCCTTGGTGAAAAATAATATCCTCCACCATTGTGTAAGGTCTAGATCTTGTTGTAAGGGCCTTCCTCTCCCTAGTAGGCATCCCTTCTAGGTAGTTACCTCTTGTCACAAAATCCACAATCTCCTTGTACTCCATTGGAACCTCTTGAGTGATTGAGATTGTCATGAGCTCCTCATCCAAGAAGGAATCATCCATTGGTTCATCTCCATCATGATCATAGGCCCTAGATAACAAATTTGCATTTGCATGTTTCTTCCTTGGCCTATCCTCAATGGTGTAGTCATACTCAGACAAGAGTATCATCCACCTTGTTAGTCTCCCTTCCACATTATGCTTGTTGAAGATGTACTTCAAAGCCTTGTGATCCGTGACAATTGTGGCTTTCCCTCCAATCAAGTAGTGTCTAAACTTATTGAGACCAAAAATCACTACCAACCCTTCTCTCTCTATGATAGAGTAGTCTTCTCTGCTGAAACCATCTGCCTACTAGCATAAGCTATTGGATGATCATGCTTATCTTGGTCTAATTGACTAAGAGTGCATCCTATAGCTACATTAAAAGCATCAGTGTAGAGGATGAAAGGCTCACTCCAATCAGGTTTAGCAAGAATTAGAGCTACAACAAGGGATTGCTTGAGCTCCTCAAAAGCTTTGAGAGCCTCTTTGTCTTCTAAAATCACCATGTAATCTACACCCTTCTTCATGTAGATGGTCAATGCATAAGTGTTGGAAAATGAGAAGATGAACCTCCTATAGTACCCAACCATCCCCAAGAATTGGGGTAACTCTATCAAGCTTGAAGGGAATGGAAGGTCTGAGATTTTCCTCACCTTCTCAGGATCAATTGCTATTCCATCCTTGGAGATGATGTGCCCCAAAAGTAGACCTTCTTCACATCCAAAAACGTACTTCTCTTGGTTTAGTGATGCATTTGCCTCATCCAAGCATTGCAAGACCTTGATTAGGTGCTCAAAGTGCTCTTCCTTGCTCCCATAGACACAAAAGTCATCAATGAAGTCTCACAAATTTCCCAATGAAAGGTTCAAATACCTTGTTCATGAACCATTGGAATGTGGCTGGAGCATTGCAAAGCCCAAAAGGCATGACCTTGAAATCATAAGTTCCCCAAGGTGTGATGAATGTGGTGAGTTGTTGATGCTCTGGTGCAACCTTGATTTGGTTATATCCATATAACCATCTCCAAAACTATACCTCTCATGACCTGCAACCTCCTCCAAGATCTCATCAATAAATGGCAATGGGTAGTAGTCTTTCTTGGTAACAACATTGAGCTTCTTGTAATCCACACATACTCAAAGCTTGCCATTCTTTTTCTTCACAATCACAATTGGAGATAGCCATTCTGAACTTTCCATCTCAAAGCTAAATCTAGCCTCCTTAAGCTTATCAATCTCCTCCTTCACAACCAAAGATATTGGTATGCTAATGCAACATTGCTTTTGGTGGATTGGTCTTGCATGTGACTCCACCTCTATCTTCTGCTCCTCCAAGATGACTTCCTTCAAATCCTTGTAATTGAGAGCAAACACATGGATGAACTTACGGAAAATCTCCTCAAATCTCACCTTCTCCTCCTTGGTAACATTTGGGCCATACTTGAGGGTAGCTAACCTTCTCTCTACCTCCTCAAGTGTCAATGGGGATTTATCTGGGTCCTTCAAAACCTCTAGCTTAGGTGCAAAATCCATAGCACACAAGGGATACAAATCTAAATCCAATTCAAATTCATCTTCCTCTATAGAAGTCCTCTCCCATGCTTGTGTTCACACCTAAAGCTCATGTTTTAGAATTTGATTTCTAATAATCAGAAGATGGTATATCTGAATGTGAAGCGTTGGTGGTGTTAGTCATAGGAACTATGACTCTATGGTTTGATGGCCCAATCCTCAAGTACCCTTTGTGCCATCAATCAGTTATGCGTGCTACTCTCAACCATGACCTCCCAATAAGTCATAGCTTGAATCCTTCAAGACTTGGAAAGTCATGAGATTTTGAACTCCCATAACAGAAACTACCACTTTATCCATCACCCCTATTGATCAAACTTGTTGCTTGTTTGCCATGCTCACCACAAATGTTGAAGGTCTTGGGTGTAAAAGACCAAAACCGAGGAGAGAAATAGGAGAATGGAAGCTCACATTGGGACACTTGAATGAGGGAAAACTCCGAATGCCTAGCATGAGCTTTGGCCTTGGTATTTATAGGTAGCATACAAGACCCTTGAAGCTTCTCAAGAAGTTTCCTTGAGCCGCTTTCTTGGAGTGCAAGCCAAGTTAACTAGGAAGCTTCTCAAGAAGCTTCCTTCTAGAAGCCGCCTACTTGGCGTGCAAGCTAAGCTAGTTAGAAGCTTCTAGAAGCTTCCTTCTAGAAGCTACCTACTTAGGGCGCAAGTTAACTAGTTGGGAAGCTTCCTAAGAAGCTTCTTAGATGCTTCTAGAGTATTCTAGGCTATTTTGTCTTATTATCTACTTCATAAGCTCAACTAACTTCGTCGCTAAACTCCATATTGTTACATATTCCCCCGCCGCTAGTTGGTGACGTCCTCGTCGCCAGTGAAGCTTCGAATTCCTTGATGGCCATCTGTGCATTCTGGAGGTGAGAAAGAGGTTCCCATGTAGCATCATGAAGGGGATACCCTTTCCAAAGGACCTTGTACTCCGTATGTTGGTGACGGCCTCATTGAATATGGCGACGCGCAAGGATACGATCAACTTCGTACTCCTCATGATCATTGATAGGGACAGGAAGAGGGGGAGGTTGGACTCGAGAGGAAAAGGAAGAAGGGTTAGGAACAAAGGGTTTCAACTTGGAAATATGAAAGACAGGATGGATACGCATGTGACAAGGTAAGGCAAGATGATAAGCAACAGGAGAGATAATGTGGGTGATATCAAAGGGTCCTATCCAATTAGGAGCAAGTTTACGAACTTGGGTATCAAGTGGGAGAGGGAGGTTACTAGAGGATAGCATGACTTTATCACCAACTTCAAAGGTGAGATCACGACGATGATGGTCTGCATATTGTTTTTGGCGATTCTGAGCAACAAGGAGGTGAGATTTGGCTTGTTGGAGAGATTGGGATATAGTGGTCAAGAATGTAGAAGTATGAGGAACTTGAGAGGGAGGGGGAGCAAGAAGAGAATCTGGAACAAGCGGATCTTGGCCAAAGTTGAGAAAGAAGGGAGAAAATCCAGTGCTTGCCTGTTTGGAATTGTTGTAGGCAAATTCTGCAGCTGCAAGACATTCATCCCAGTTGGTATGGTGGACATTGACAAAGGCCCGGAACATATCCTCCAATGTACGATTGGCGCGTTTGGTTTGTCCATCAGTTTGAGGATGATAGGCCGTGGACAAAGC
This sequence comes from Lunularia cruciata, assembly GCA_948567375.1. Taxonomy (NCBI): domain Eukaryota; kingdom Viridiplantae; phylum Streptophyta; class Marchantiopsida; order Lunulariales; family Lunulariaceae; genus Lunularia; species Lunularia cruciata. The sequence goes on along the minus strand of OX419762.1, from coordinate 60,062,830 downwards.
AAGCTTGGTGCCGAGTATCTGGAAGAGTGCTTGCCAAAACTTCCTGTAAATCAAGGATCACCGTCGGAGATGAGTACACGTGGCATCCCATGATGCTTGAAGACATTGTCGAAGTAGATTTGCGCTAAGGTTGGAGCATCCACGGTATCACAGGTTGGTGCCAAGTGGATTTGCTTACTAAGCTTATCCATAAACACCACAATTGCGGTGTGTCCTTGTTTTGTCTTTGGCAAGGATGTGATGAGATCCAAGCTCACATGCTCCCAACGAGCGGATGGAATGGCGAGTGGTTGAAGGAGTCCACTCGGCTTCTAGTTGCTGGCCTTGTTCCGTTGGCAACTCTCACATGATTGGACAAAGTCTCGAACATCTCGTGTCATGTTGGGCCACCACCATTGGCGTTGGAGGGTGCCCAAGGTCTTGTCCACTCCCATGTGACTAGCTATTGGTAAATCATGGGCTTCTTGAAGGCGCACAAGTCGAAGATCACCTTTGGTTGGAACATAGATCTGGTCTGCATGGAATAAAAGGCCTTCCTTGAAGGAGAAGGTGTTGTACTCCTTGTCGCGTGCTGTTAGACAACTGTGTACCATTTGGAAGAAGGGATTTTGCTGTAGGGCTAACCAAAACTTGTTATGAATCTTGGGATCAATTGACACCATCGTAATTGCTGCCGCGATGAGAGGAAGAGACTTCAAATCAGGTCGTCGTGATAGAGCATCAGGGATGACATGGAACCAACCTGGTTTGTACTCAAGTTTGATGTCGAACAATTGGAGTTGCTCTTCCCATTGATGATGTCAACTCTTCATGTGCTCTAGGTGTAAGGTCTGCAACAATGGCTTGTGATCAGTTCGCATGATCACTTGTTTCCCCAAGAGATAATGCCTCCATACCTTGGTGGCATATACCATTGCAAGTTGTTCCCGATCTCGAGCAGAGTAATTTCTTTCAGCTGTATTTAGTCGGCGAGACACAAAGGCAATAGGATGTAGTCCATCTGGAAATTCTTGTTGCAACACAACTCCAATTGCAAAGTTAGAAGCATCAAAATCAACCACACAAGGTAGTTGAGGATCATATGGTTGAAGAATGGGTCTTGAAGACACCATATGCTTTAACTTCTGGAATGCTTCTTCATGCTTGGTGGTCCATTGGAAGCTTGAGTTCTTTCCCAAGAGGTCAGTCAATGGTGCAGCCACGTGAGCATAATAGTGGATGAACCGTCGGTAAAAACTAGCCAATCCGTTGAACGCTCATACTTCGGTAGCATCCTTCGGGGTAGGCCAATCAGTAATGGCCTTGATCTTCTCTTCTTCCATCTTGATCCCCTCTGATGAGATCTTATGACCCAAGAAGGTAACCTCCTTCTGCCAAAAAGCACACTTTGACTTCTTGCAGTAAAATTTTCCAATGTCGTAGTCGTCTTAGGACTTCTCGCACATGATTCATGTGTTCTGCCTCTGTCCTACTATAGATTAAGATATCATCTAAGAACACTACCACAGACTGATCCAATAGCCCCTCCAACACCCGATGCATCTGATCCATGAAGACTACTGGAGCATTAGTGAGTCCAAAAGGTAGAACTCTCCACTCAAAATGTCCATACCTTGTACGAAAGGCAATCTTTTTCACGTCTTCTCCTTCAATAGGAATTTGCCAATAGCCGCTACGAAGATCTAGCTTGGAAAAGTATCGTGCTCCACTTAATTGATCAAGCAAGTCATCGATCCGCGGCAAGGGATATGCATTCTTCACGGTTTGCTTATTGAGCCCACGGTAATCAATACAGAAACAAAGTCCTCCATTCTTCTTTGGAACAAATAGTACCGGTGCTCCCCAAGAAGAGGTACTATGTCATATGAAATCCTTCTCCAACAACTCTGTAAGTGTTGTTCGCAACTCCTCCAACTCCTTTGGTGAGAGCCGATAGATTGGTCTACTCATTGGAGTACTTCCTGGCAATAACTCGATCTTGAAGGGCATACCTTGATCAGAGGGTAATCCCTTTGGCAGATCATCCGGAAACACATTTGCAAACTCTTGAACTATCCAATCAACCGTCGCTTGATGCGGCACTTGGCCCTCCTCAGATTGTTCTTGTGCAATCGGCTTGATCCACACCGCGAATACAGACTTATCTTCCTCCAAAGCTTGCTCTATGGCTGCTTCATTAACAAACTTCCCTTCTAGGGACTCATCTCTCTTCCGAGTTTGCTCCATGGTTGCCTTCTTGGCAAACTTCCCATCTTGGGACTCATCTCCCTTCCAGATTCGCTCTATGGCTACCTTCTCGACAAGCTTCCCATCTTGGGACTGACTATTCTTAGGTGTCTTACTCAGAGGTGCCAGACAGCCTAATCGGAAATTCTTACCTTGGTGTTGTACTTGAATTTGGTGTCGGGTCCAATCAAATTGAACCTTATGACATTCAAGCCAAGGTAGACCCAGAATGATATCATAGTGTAGAGGTGCCACTACAAACCTCATACACTCCAAATACTCCTTCCCAATCTTGAAGGTAACAGGATGCAAGGTGCGGAATGCAGAACCCTTTCTACCATCCGCCATCATCAAACTACTTCCAATCACTGGCTTGATAGGAATACCCAATTCCTTTGCTACTTGCATAGACATGCAATTCTCTAAACTTCCAGAATCAACCAAAATTCTACAACCCCAATTAGATATCATACCTTGCAAGTGAAGCAAACTTGCATAGGTCGAGCCTTCAATCCCATTGGAACTAATCAAGCTCCCAGTAGGCGGCTTGAAATCTCCTACTGGGATTCCTCGTTTCCCTGATCATTCCGCTCCACAACCTCCACTTGGGCAACTTGTCGCGGTCGTTCATTCTTGAGTGGACATTCAGCAATGCGATGCCCCAACTGGCGACAATAAAAACAACCTCCATTTTGTCGTAATCTTTCTCTATCTGCTGTGCCAAGTGGTCTTCGTTGGATAGTATCAATCTCCATTGGTACCGGTTCTTCCACTCGTGGTACTGGTGGGTTTTGTGTAGGTTGAGGTCGAGACCAAGTTGTTGCAACTAAGGAATCAAAACGTGCAGCCAATTGCATGGCTTGTTCTACATTTTGTGGCTCTCGCATGGTCACCTCCAATCTGGTTTGTGACTTCAATCCTCGCACAAATCGATCCAGAACTTCACCTTCTTGGTTATCTGGAATTTGCATGATGATATTCTGAAATTGTGTGATGTAGCTTCTCACTGAGCCAATCTGCCTCAACTCCGCCAATTTATCTCGTGCAGCTCGGGTGGCATTTATAGTTTGAAATCGACCAAGTATTGCATCCTTGAATTCTGCCCATGTAAAAATTGGTGTTACAATTTGTCGTTCAGCTCTTTCTACTCGGAATCGCCACCAAAGTTTTGCCACTCCATCCAATTGGCTAGAAGCCAAGAGAATTTGTTTCCGTTCGTCTTGAAGATTGGTGGCTTCAAAGTAACGTTCACAGTTCACAGTCAAACAAAAAATTCTCCACTGTGCCTGGAAGATTCTTGCCTTCAAACACCTTGGGTTTCGGAAATCGAATGCGATCTTCTCCATCTCGAACTGGCACTCTGTCTATCTGTTCTCGTCGTTGCTAGTCTCGTTCATCCAACAATCGAGTAAGATGCTCGATTTGTTGTTGCATTGCAAGGATAACATCCGGTATTGCCGCCATCGCTACTACTCTATTCCACTACCTGCAATTTATCTAGTTGATTAACACGTAGATACAACACGTCCACCGTTCTCCATAAGTTACAACTGGAAGTATCAAGGGTTCCTCTGACACGGTGATCATATGTAGAAAATCCTACCCAAAGCGTGAGGTGATGAATTGTGTGAAACGATGCTTTGGTAATATCTGGACATGAAAGTCCTAATGGTTTGGCGGAAGTGGATTTGGTGGTCCATAAATTCCATCCATCCCATTCCTGCTCTGATACCAATGTAAAAGACCAAAACCGAGGAGAGAAATAGGAGAATGGAAGCTCACATTAGGACACTTGAATGAGGGAAAACTCCGAATGCCTAGCATGAGCTTTGGCCTTGGTATTTATAGGTAGCATACAAGACCCTTGAAGCTTCTCAAGAAGTTTCCTTGAGCCACTTTCTTGGAGTGCAAGCCAAGTTAACTAGAAAGCTTCTCAAGAAGCTTCCTTCTAGAAGCCACCTACTTGGCGTGCAAGCTAAGCTAGTTAGAAGCTTCTAGAAGCTTCCTTCTAGAAGCTACCTGCTTAGGGCGCAAGTTAACTAGTTGGGAAGCTTCCTAAGAAGCTTCTTACATGCTTCTAGAATATTCTAGGCTATTTTGTCTTATTATCTACTTCATAAGCTCGACTAACTTCGTTGCTAAACTCCATATTGTTTCATTGGGGGTAACATACCCAACTTCTTCATCAACCTTTTTGATATGGCATTCACGGCTTATCTTCCATCAAACAATGCATCCTTGATGTTGTGACCATTTACTCTCACATCAATCTTGGAGGCATATTCACAAGCCTCCTATGGTGCTGGTTTGGCATCCACCACCCCCATTGATATTGGAACTTTTGCCTTCTTCTTCCTCTTGCTCCTTGTAGAACTCAAGCCAACTCTAAGCTCATTTCTCAAAGTAGGATTCAAAGCAATCAATTGGCCCACTGTGTTGTTAGCCTTTTGACTACCAACATCCTCCAAGACATTGTAGTTCCATTGTTTTTTTGAGATCAAGAAGTCCTCCATCCCCAACTTCTTCCCTTGGAGTCTTTGTTGTTGATGGTATTGAAGTGCTTGTGTGAGTGCTCCTAGTAGGCATAGGAGTATCTTGGCTAGGAGTAAATCCTTGGAAACAATGTACATCCTCTGCAAAATGAGCTCTCTTCTTCTCTTGTGCCAAAAGCTCCAAATTAAGACTCTTGGAGTTTGAGCACTCTCCCTTCTCATACTTGCTCTCAACCACATCTATAGATGCTATACCCTTACCTTTGTTTGGATTAGGAGCCACTTGGGTTTCACTTCCTCCTTCTTTCCTTCTATTGGCTCCTTCATAAGCCCTTCCTCCATGGTAAGTGGAATTTGGGCAATTCCTTTGGATGTGACCTCTTCCTCCACAACCAAAACAATTTCTCTCATTAAAATTTTTGGTTGGTTGGCCTCCTCTATATGGATAACTTCCATAACTCCTAGGCCCTATCCCCACATTTTGATCCACCTCTCTCTTCTCCCATAGTTGCACCACATTGATCTTGAGATCTACAAGTTGTTCTATGATGGTTTGAAGTGGATCCTTTGGTGGAAGGGCAAGAACTAGAGCAACTACTACTTGTGGTGCAACCCTTGCCACCAAAGTATCAGAAGTTCCACCATACTTGTAACCTTGAGGAGGATGCACAACCTCCTTCACCACCAAACAACTCTCATCTCCTTCTAAACTCTCCTCCATACGAATTGCAATCTTGATAGCTTCAACCTTGGAAGAAGGTTTCTCATATCTCACCTTGCTTCTAATTTGTGGTCTCAATCCTCCCACAAAATTCTTGGTGAGCATGGACCTTATGTCAATCATAGTAGTCTCCACATCATCCCCACCCTTCCTCAACACTATGCAAAATCTAGACTCTAACTTTTCCACTCTTTCCACATAGACTCTCACTTTCTCTCCATCTCCTTATTTGAGAAAGTTAACCTCAATTATTAATCTCTCATAACTCTCATATGGAAAAAAGTTCTCAATGAGAGTTGAAATCAAACTCTCCCAAAACTTTTCTTCCCTATCTCTCCTCTCTCTTTTGGTATTCTGACTCATACCATGTAAGTGCTGCATCTTCAAAGAAATCTGGTTATAATGAGGCCCACTCATTCTTCCTCCTCTCATTGTTTCCTATGCAAGCTCTCTTGAAGTCTCTCACAAAGGCCTCCACATCTTCTCCATCCTTGCCAAAGAAAACTGGAAGTTTCCCCATCTTAACACTCACTATCTTTCTTTCCTCTCACTCTATAACTAAAAGTGTATATACATGACTAACACCATTTGAGAATAATACACCCTAGGGAACACAAAAGGTTCAGGTTACTCCAAGATTTCTATAGCCACATCAAATCCTAGAGTGCATATTATTTGAACTCTCATGGATAGTTTATCCATAAGTTGAAAGATTATCTCCATCACTAATCTTGAGAACTAGCTGATGAAGGTGGTAGTATTTCTGTGGTTGTACTAAGACTCTCTCCAAGATCCTTCACCAAAGTCTCCAAAAGTGCTTTTACTCCACTACACTCGTGTACTTTTGGAAGTCCTTCCACTCCACAAACCTCACACAACTCTTTGGTCTTAGATCTTCTCACTCCCAATCTTAGTGAAGAAGGTCCAACATGCAAACCCAAGTCAAGTAAGCCTCTCTTTTCCCTCAATCTCTTTCTCTAAAAGGTCAATGGACATGAACTTTCCTTATGTCCCTTCTCTCCATATAGAAAGCACTTAGACTCACTCTTTCCTCCAAGTGGTGTAGGTTTTTGGATCCTCTCAACACTCTCTTCAAATTCTATTTTGAACTCTCTTTTCCTCAAATCCACCCCTACAATCACCTAAAACCCTTGGGAAACCTTGCATAATCTTAGTTTCCACTCTTGATTCCATGTTCCCAAGATGAATCTAAACACTCAAACATGTTTTTTGTTGCTCTCAAACTCCTCATGCATGAGATCTCAACTCTGTAAAATTGATCTTTCCTCACAATCTCACACAAATCTCTCAACTGGTATATCATAGTCCTTTGAAATTTTGCGCACTTGATCAAAACTCTTGGGTGTCCAATTTTGCAAAATTTCAGATCCTTTCATCAAGCCATTTGGCCTAGAGATCTTTCTATTCAGCACACATATTTCAGATTTGGTTTGAAAACCACCCCCTTCACTTTAAAAACTCACAACTCCTTGCACAAGAATGATCTCTCTCTAATTTTTGTGTCAATAGGTAGGGTATAATGCACTCTATTTTATTTGTAAGTATCAGAATAATCTATTGAAAATTAAAGAAATTGCATACTCTATACAATTTTCCAAAGAGCATGCAGTTGCGGGAGCAATTTACCCTATCAACTTTCAAAATTTCTAGCCCAATGCGCATAGTAGTTATCACAATTATTCTAAGTGTGCTAATTGGAGGACAACCCAAGCTATCATATGTAGAAATTTCAAGTCCAGATCTCAAACTTGAGATTTTGCCCAAAATCACCTTAATCCCCAAAATATGCAATCCACCTCACATAGTCTCTCCAAATCCTCTCATGTGTACAAGATGTACAAAATCACCTCAAAGACATCATAATAAACTACAAGGTATAAAAATGGATCTTGGTTCTCTAACATAAGTTCTTCCCTCTCCTCTCCTAATTTTCTCTCCAAGTGAGCTCTCATAGCCTCCTTTTGCCTAATGTAGAATTGAATGTGGAACATTATCTTACCTTCTAGAGAGGTCCCGACAACAGAACCAAAAGTGTGAGCTGGCCTGTCTCTCACTCAGGATGAACCTCTGATGGCTATTATGGTAGCGCACCATGAACTAAGAAGGCAAGGAACCCCTACTCCATCAAACTCCTCCAAGGCTAACACTCCAATACTCAAGACATTGCTCACTAGAGAACTCAATGAGAGAGAGATAGTTGCAAATGAAAGGTCCTCACCCCTTTTTTATATACTTGTGACAAAGTTATGTACCAAAGTTACTAATTATCATAGTAACCCAAGTTACTAGACTAAAAGTCAAGTAACATCAAAAAGTAGAAAGGAATATCCACTCACATGGGCATATTCCACAAGCATGTGATCTTATCTTGACCCAACCACTAAGTCAAGGATTCCTTCACATGGGCTATCCTTGGACTATAGAAGAATCCAAAACAAAAAGGCTTGCGGGCCCAAGAATTCTCAACTCTTTCCTCAAAGCCAAACACCTAGGAATTGCTTGATGCTTCATTCCATAAGTTGTGTGATCGGGCTTGAAGAGTGCCATCATCACCCCAATGATGTTTCACTTGACTAGGTCTTGATAGGTATCCACCTTGTATCTGTTATTTATGCATGGCACTAAAAACAAATTTTGGATCTCATCTGTGTCCTTCGTAGACTCTTCTTTCCTAAATTATGTTGCCCTAGTTTCCTCACCGCCCTCTTTACCCAATACCAACCTCCAATCCAACTTTGTCCATCAAGCCGGATTGCCTTTCTTTTCTTCACCTTTAGGTTCGTCCTCACAATCACTCAATGCTACTTTGGCCATGAACCTTGGAATGCTCAAATTTTAGTTCCATGCCAAAAAAGTGATCCAAAATCTACTTAGGATTCCAATCCAAGCTATCATATCTAATCTTCAAATCATTGGATTTCTTACTGCAAGCAAAGGACTCTTCTTCTCATCCTTCTTTGGCATTGTGCAATCTCTAGTGCATGGTAATTGAAAAATAATTCTACCATCACCTAGTCTCAAGATCCTCACTCCTTCAAACTTGTTAAACATCAAACACTTGACCAACTCTCCACAAGCATTCCTTTGGGTCGACTACTTAGTGGGTTAGGATACTTGTGGGACATTTAAAAATCCCTCAACAAAGTACCGATTTTATAGTTCCTCATTGAGCAGTCATTCTTCCATTGATTGTCACTAAAATGTAGTCTTTCTTCATGACTTCCTTTTGGTGTTATCCAAGTAAGTGGTTTGTGCCTTTTACGTTGTTTCTTTGCCTGTACTTTCTTGATTTGCCCCTCCAAAGGGAAGTTGTTACGCTGTCTTTGCATTGGGTTGATCACCCCAAGACAAAGTCTCCTTACTTTGGGTTTCTCTTGGTTGGTTCTAATCCAAGTACTTCACTTTTGACTTGGAGTCATGTTATGTGGTGCCCACATTTTTTTTTGTTTTTTTTCAAAATAAAGCAGAAGAAGTGTATAGAGAAGTCGGATTGCACCTGTTTGGCCGAAGAAGACAAAGAAAACTGTCTTCGGGGTGAAACCCGAAGTAAAGTGACCTTGGGTCATAAGGCGAAGTACTCTGAAATGCCGTGTCAGCATATGATACGAAGTAAATTGTCTTCGGCTCGGGGGGAGCTCAACCCGAGACAAAGACAGTCTAACAACCTTTCGTCGGGGCGAGAAATTCAAGAAGGGGCCGTTTCAAAATTGGCGGCTCATACGCGCAAAGGTGGGGCGACAGTGACAGGTGCATGCAGGAGCTGTGATTTCTTGGTAGAAACTCGAAGTGACAGAAGATGAAGAAGTGCAACTCTATAAAAATCGAAACTGCAACGACGAAATGTCGAGCAATTTTCCTTCGCCATTGAGGAGTCATCTTGCAGGTGATCGGGGAAAGGGACATAGCGTTGGACTCGTGTTAGTGCGTAAGAGAGAAGTTGAGAGAGAGAAATCGAGAGACCAAAAGAAAGCAGAAGAGATGGGAGGAGGGAAGAAGAACTCCGAATTTGCAATGAGAAATCATGCAATTTGGAGATTAGATGTAGTAGCGAGGATCGAAGTCTTGAGCCGACTTCGGATCACCTTTCTGGCATGGAATTGGAACGTAATTTTTCCAGGATTCATGACAGAAATCATCAAGAGTAAATGTCTTGATGGTCCCGAGGAAGAAGGGAAGAGAGGAAATCCGGCTCGCTGGACAGAGTCGGATTGGAGACTCGTACTCGGGAAGGAGGCAGGCTCGGAGCAGGGGGCCACGTTCTTGGGGAAAGGAGAGATAGCTCAAGAAACGCAGGAGGTGAGAGAAGCCTTCTCGTCGAAGAGGACAAAGAATGGGTATAAAGTTGAGAGTTATAAGGACCCAGTGAGGAGGGGAATTGTGAGTGCACTAATGGCCCTCCTAAAGCCCGAGAGAAATACCTATGTGATGAAACACCAAGCGGTGTTCTTTCACAAGTTATTTGCAGGAGAACCGATAAATTGGGCAAGGTGCTTTCACGGAAGAACGAGGCAGATGGTGTGGAATCTACGAGATAAGTTGCCTCAATACTACATCGTACCATTTGCAGCCCACTTTTACCTCGGGTTAAATCTGCTCAATGTGGCTAAGCGTAATCGAATGGTGTCTCATTTCCATCCTGATTTGAGACAAGAAGTCGACGCGGAGGAGCAGCAATACATTCTCCAAATCCGGAGCGCAGACGATTACTACGCAAAGACAGGGAAGAACGTGGAGGTCATTGAAAGTACCCTGACAAAGAAGAGAACTCGGCAAGCAGACGCCGAAGAAAACAAGAAACCTCGGAAGATGTAGAAAAATAACCCAAGGCGAGGAATGGTGGTGATTGAGTCGGAAGATGAAGACTCAGAAGGCGAAGCCGAGCTCAAGACAGAGGACTCGGAACGTGAGGAGGAACCTGAGCTGACACTGAAGAGTGGAGATACAAGCAGTGACAGTGAAGACGGTGGAGAAATGACCTCGGCACCAGCGGCTGAAGAATACGAAGAAGAAATTCAAGCCGAAGTAAAAGCCAAAGACAATGCGGCGCTGGAAGACGAAGTACCGGTGCTCGAGGAGAAGAAGATCACAGTACAGCGAGGAATTCGCTCGAGACGTAAGGCGAAGGGTGAAGCGGGACCGAGTAGAGTGAAGGAAGAGGCAGAAGGAAGCTCGGGCAGCGAGGCATCAATTCCGATACGAAGACTCCAGAGAAGAAGGCGAGAATCCGGAGAACATGAAGAAAGAAGAGAGACTACTCCGCGGGAGGACAAAGGTATCAGTAATGGAGTAGATTACCTGCAGATGGTAGTCTCGCCGCTGTTGGTGAAGTTGGAGAAGAAGAAGACGGAGATGCAGTCGACTTGTCTAGAGGTAAAGACTGTATTGCAGGTGGTATCGAGATTAGAAGAAGAAAACTCGGAGTTGAAGAAGAGTATAACCCGAGGTGAGAAAGAGAGAGAAGTACTGCAAGCGGAAGCAGTGGAGAGAAGTCAGGTAATCGAAGACCTGAAGAGAGAAGTGAGCTATCGAGAGGATCTTGCAAGGAAGAGTGACGTCGTAAGGGAGAGACAAGTAGTTGAATTTGAAATCTTGAAGCAGTAGTTTGCTGATTCAAGAGTAGAGCTCATCCATGGTATGGTGAGAGTAGCATCGAAGGATCAAGAGCTCAATCGAGTGATGGAGAGTATGGAGGAGAAGAAGCAACTCTGGCAGCGAGAGTTGGCTGTGAGATATGGAGAAGAAGAGAGATTACGAGACTTACTTCGTAATCAGGAAGAGAAGGTTGCACAGAAGGAGAAAGAGAAGGATGCGGTGAAGGCCGAATTCGAAGAAGAATTGGCGATGTACAGAGAGGAATGACTTGCAGATCGGGATCGAGAAAGGAAGACAAGATTAGAGCCATTGTAGGAGATAGTCCTCAGGGTAAACGCGATGTTAAGTACAGAGACCAGCATTGGAATTGAAGAAGCGCGTCTGCACGAGTTGAAGCTGTTGGTGCAGGAGACGAGGCGAAGGCAAGCGAAAGATACAGATTTGAATCTCTTGTTGATTAAATTGAGAACTCGTGTAGATAGGAAGATCTTAGAAGTAGAAGACAATATCGGGATTAGATTAGACTTAGTAAGAATAGAGTTAGAAAAGCTTCGGCAGGATGTTAAAGCAAAACCCGACGTAGATAACATCGGGATCCAAATGTCTTTGGAGTTGCCCTTAGTGACAGTAGAGAAGAGTGGGTCGAAAGATGAAGAGTTAGATAGATTACCCACTAGTGCAATTTCAGATCAGGAAAGAGAATTGCTGGATCTGGTAGAAGATGTAGGAGTTGTGAAACCCGAGGACAGAGTAGTAGGAAGTAAGATTACTTCGGGTTCGGGTTTGAAAGCCGAGGAAGAAGTAGACATCGGATCGGATTAGTAACTGATTTGAGATTTGAAGGGCCAGATATGAAGAGGTGCATTGTCATTTCGGATCTGCAGGTTAGAACAATTGACGTAGAAACGGTATAGTTGTTAGAACTGTCGATTGCTTCACTATTTAAGAGTGGCATTTGCATGAAATTGTTATTTAGTGCTCATTATTTTTTAAGAATAGATAAAGCGAAGTGCTCGTTGCTTGAGCTTGATTCCGAGTATCAATTTTGCAATTGTTTTGTGAGTGTTTGGAGAAATTCAAAGTGCAAGTCAGAGTGCTTGTTGGATGTTGGATTCCACAGCCTTGATCTTCATTTTGTGTGTTTGATCCTGAGTGAAGTGCAATCGAAGCAATGCCTTGACAGATCTGAGAGGAATTGTAGTGTTGGTAGTATTCTGCATTTGTGAGTGTAGTGCGAAGTTGATGTGAAGCAATTTCGATCAAGGAAGTTGTGCCTTCAGTGGAAGGGTGGAACACAATTCTAAAGCGAAGTCGTTTTGCAGTGAAGTGCCGTTTTTGGGAGAGCCTGAATCATCACAATCAAGATTGTTTGGAAAGATTTGATGGAGTTGTGATTAAGGAGTGTGAATTTTTGACAAGACTTTGAGTCAGTGCTTGTTACTCTCTTCTGGGTGTGGTTTCTACCTAAGAGACTAAAGAAGAACTCAAGAAGAACTGAAATTGTTACTTTGCTTCGTATTTGGATATTTCTGACTCGTATCTCTGCGGGAACGAACTTTACTTACCCGATTACCGCAAAAGTGATATTTGCCGGGTTGTCACATGATTTTTGGCGCCGTTGCCGAGGATACAGATCTCGGAAGTGGAAGAATACAAAGCCAAATTGAACACTGGGTATCAAGGCAATATGAATGTCTGGATTGAAAGAACAACGGGAAGAGAGAGCCCAAAGACGAGCACTTCAGCATGAAGAAGATGAACGTCTGAATGTCCCATCCATTGTTGACGAAACTGAGCGAGAGGCGTTGGAGTTTCAACTCCTTCATGAAGTGCAAGAAGCCCTGCGAGAACTTGATCACAAGAAACACGAAGGCGGTTGGTAAGGCTACTTCGCATCTCCCTCTTCTTCCAAGAAGAAGAAAGAATCGAGTGGGCAAGCATATGCATTGCGGCCCAGTACCCCAACTTCCCCTAGAGCTGTAAAGGAAGTTGTTTCCTTGAAGACCTTTGTTCGAGAAAAGATAGCACGCACACTTACTGAAGACGAGTGTCAACATCTTCTACGAACGATTCCTCGGTTGTCTTGAAGGAATTTGGAAGAACCTATTGAAGGTGTTGATCCTGAATCTTCCACTCGGGTTGAAGTCGACCCTCTCAGAGTAGAAATTGTCGAAGAAGACCCTATGTTGAATTTGACGAATTGGAATCCCTGGGCTGACAACACGGCGTCAATTCCAGCCAATTCTTCCGTTCCGTCAAGTTCTACATTACCTCAGCCGATCCCAATGCATCGAACAATGACTTCGCTTCCTGTCACCCGACACGCCTATCAGAAGTATAAGGGGACGGAACAAGACGAAGACCCCGATGAATTCATCAAAGAATTCGAAGTCATCTCCTTTGCTAACAAGGAGCATGACTCGGCGGATCGACTAAGAATTTTTCCAAGTCTGCTTTGCAAGAAAGCTCGGAGCTGGTACACGCATGTGACTCAAAAGGGGTTTGTACCATCGGACTGGGCAGACTTGAGAAACAACTTCCTGGAACGATTCCGGGAGGTTGACTATGATACGAGTGTCTTCGCGGCACTAAACGATTTGGACCGGGGCAAGAAGGAGAAGTTGAGAGACTACTCTGAGCGGTTCATGGCATTACTGAACCGAGTTCCCAAGCAATCGGCGGTGGTGGGATACTCCGATGCCCAAGCCATTACCTGGTTCCTCGGGGGCCTGTCACCAGAGATACAAATCTTTGCCAGGGAGACGTAACTTCCCTCGATAAAGTACTCAAACATGTCGCTCGTTATGAAGCGGCACACTCTCACTCTGCCGGTAACCAGAGAAATCGGGAGAAGAAGTGCAAGAAGCCCAGAAGGAGAGCTTCACGCAGTACCTCCCCTTCTTCGGATGAATCCTCTACGTCTTCAAGCTCTTCTTCGGAATCCAAAGAAGAATCAAAGCCAAGACGAGTCAGAAGACGTGGAGGCAAGAAACCAATGACGTCACCAGCCAAGAGTGTACATAAGGCGGATACGAAGCTGGATGCCCTCATCAAGGATTTTTCGGATTTCAAGATCCAGATGATTGGGGCTAAGGACCAAAGAAAGGCCCCAGCATTTGGATGATCTAATGTGTGGTGCACTGCCTGTGGAAAATCCGGCCACGCCAACACAGAATGCAATACTCGTAATGCATTCCCGGTGCAGCAAATTGATTGGGTTTCGGGATGGAACCAAGACAATGACGAAGAGGCGGTGTATCAAACTCAAGAGGTACAGCCTCAACCGAGCACATCATATCAAGGTCCGAGGTTTGGACCCAGGGAGTATGACCCCAATGCTCCTGCACGAAGACCCCCGATGAGCAACCAAAATTGCCCTCAGAATGTTGCGCCCGGAGCCTATTATAATTGTGGCTCGATGGGACATTGGTCTCCAAATTGTTCCGAGCCAAGAAGGAAAATTGGGTACGTTCCCCTGTGTGGAAATTGTAAAGGATCGGGGCATACGGGCAACCAATGCCCTCACCCGCTGAACCCGAAGCCTCTTGTAAAATATTTACAGACCCCCGCTGAGCGTCCAGCACTTCAGCCGAAGGGGGATACGAATGTGAATTGTATAACTCTTGAGGAAGAAAGACCTCACGAAGGGAGTCCGGCCTCAGAAGGAGAATGGCCAGACCTTGAAATTTTGAAAGTTGAGACACGCTCCACCAAGAAGAAGCGTGATCCCAAAGAACTGAGTACGACCTCGTTGTCTTTGCGAAAGGCGAAGAGACAGTGCCCAAAAGCAATTCTTTCGGCCAAGGAGGAAAAGATCCTTGCAAAAGCTAAAGCTAAAGCCTTGCAGAAAGAATTAATGGAGGCATTACTCAGGACTCGGGAACTAAGTTTGGAAGAAGAGACGAAGACAAAGTCTCTAATTTTTCCGGCGGACATCCGATCCGAAGTAAAGGGTCTGATTCAAGACGAGGTAGGCCAACCCAAGGAAGCTCGGGTTAAGGCCATCAGCAAGCCCGTCACCATTTTGAAGCGTCCCGAAATCAAGAGGGAGCATGGAGAGTCCTCGGACTCAAAGCCGAAGACGAAGACAGTCAAATTGGGAGGAGTTCCCCAATATGATATTATAGCCGACTTGGCCACCACAAATGCCAATGTTACATTTAAGCAATTGTGGGAAGATAACAAGCTGTACAAGAGACAGCTTAATTCGGCCCTCAAGAAGGTGAGGTCGATGTCAAAGAAGGACCTACCTGCTATCTATCGTATTGAACAAGAAGATTTGGGATCTCCCGAGGTAGACGCAGAGATTGCAGGTTGCATGATCACATCGATACCCATTGACTCTGGGTCCGGTGTGAATGTCATGACTGAAGATACTGCGAATCGACTCGGGTATCATACGTTTGAACCAACACCCCGAGTTTTGAAGTTTGCAGACCAAACCAGGAGACGGCCCTTGGGCATGCTGTCAAACATTACCACAATCATTGGAAGGGTACCCTTCAAGTTGAATTACATCGTGTTGCGGCCAGTGACAAAAACTGGTTACCCTCTGTTGATCGGCAGACCCTGGTTGTATAGTGCCCAAGTTGTAGTGGATTGGCATCAGTAGAAGTTAAGATTCAAGGACATTTCGTCCAAGGATCAGAAGCTGGTGACTGTGAGTTGGACAAAGGTTCCCCATCTCGGGGAAACAAGTTCGTCAGAAGAGGAGGACGAGTCCGAAGATTCATCGTCTTCGTCTTCAGACAAATCCGAAGAAGAAGTCCAAGTTAATTACTTGGAATGCTACGAGGTAGAGGCTGACAACGAAGATCCATATGACCTCACCTCGGGTGAACCTGACTTGGAGGGAGGGGGTTTGATGGCTGCTCGCCTCGGCATAAGCCGAGTAAGCCACGTTGAAGGAGTCATCAACCCCGATGACTGTCAAGAGGTGGTACTCACAGAAGGAAAAATTTTAAAAATCTCAAAGACAGTTACTTCAGAGGAGTTGGCAGGATACATTGCCCTGTTTATAGAATTCCAGGATGTATTCACCTGGTCGATTGATCAAATGCCGGGTATTCCACAAGAATTTGGAGAACACCGGATTGATTTGATTGAAGGTGCAATTCCGGTTCGGCAGCGACAATACCGCCTGAACCCGAAGTACTTGCTCTTGGTAAAAGATGAAATTGATAAGTACTTAGGGGCCGGAATCATCTTCCTTGTCTTAAGCAGTGAATGGGTCTCCCCCATTGTCATTGTCCCGAAGAAGAAAATAGGGAAGATCCGAGTGTGCCAAGACTTCCGAAAATTGAACGCAGTCACAAGGAAAGATCATCATCCCTTGCCTTTTACCGATACAATCTTAGACCAGGTAGTTGGGCATCCTTGTTATAGTTTTCTCGATGGATTTTCAGAGTACAATCAAGTATCCATTCAAGAAGAAGATAAGGATAAAACTACATTCACAACCAATTGGGGCACTTTCGCTTACAATCAAATGCCCTTTGGGTTGTGTAATGCTCCCGCTACTTTCCAGCGGATGATGAATTCGATCTTTAAAGATTTCCTGCGCAAATTTGTTGAAGTTTTTATTGATGACTTTTGTGTGTTTGGACGACGGGATGTACATAGAGATTACCTTTGCCAAACGTTTGAAAGGTGTCGTTTTTCCGGCTTGTCATTACACCCGGAGAAATGCTTCTTCGCAATGAAGGAGGGAATTCTTCTGGGGCATTGGGTGTCAAGCCGAGGTATTGAAGTCGATGTTGAGAAGGTTAAAATAATCGCAGCTTTGGAATCCCCGAAGAACATCCGGGAGCTGAGAGCCTTCTTGGGACATGTCGGATATTACAGATGCTTTGTGTCAAACTATGCAGTGCTTGCTGCACCACTTACAAAGCTTCTGAAGAAATCCGAAGACTATTTGTGGGAAGCATATCAAGAAGAAGCCTTCCAGGTGTTGAAGAAGAAACTGGTTGAAGCACCAGTCATGAGGGCCCCGAATTGGGACGTCCCTTTTCATGTGTATGTGGACACTTTGTCCATGGCCATCGGGGTTGTCTTAAGTCAAAAGGACGAGAAGAAGAAAGACTACCTGGTGTATTATGCCAGCCGACAACTTTCAGTTTCTGAAAAGAATTATTCGATGACGGAAAGAGAAGCACTCGGAATGGTGTATGCCTGCAAGAAATTTCGGCATTATTTTTTGGGGTATGAGTTTGTCTTCTATGTTGACCATTATGCATTGCAACATCTGGTCAAGAAGGCAGATTTATCGGGACAAATTGCAAGATGGATCTTGTTATTACAAGAGTTCACGTATACTGTACAAGTGAGGAAGGGAGCTTCGCATTTGAATGCGGACTTCCTGTCCAGGTTAGACACTCAAGACCAAGAGTGGGAAATTGACAATCGGTTCCCTGACGAAGAGTTGTATCACTTATCAGCAATGAGAAGTACGAGGTATGCAGATGAATATAATTATCTGAATACTCTCCATTGTCTTGAGGAGATGGATCCGGAACAGCGGGCAGTCTTTCTCCGGAAAATGGGGCCGTACCAACTTAAACATAGCATTTTATTTAAGATGGGCGAAGACGAAGTACTTTGGTGATGCTTGGAGTCATACGAAGTAGGAGGAGTAATTGAATCTTTACACTCCGAGGCATCGGGAGGACACTATGCTCTGAAGAATACTGTAAAGAAAATTCTTTCGGCAGGGTATTGGTGGCCTACAATGTACAAAGATGTACATGCTCATATTTGAAGCTGTGATGCGTGTCAGAGAACGGGGAAGCCGACGGCCACTTCTCAATGGCCTTTGAAACCAATTTTGCCTTTGGCCCCCTTTGAGAAATGGGGGATTGATTTTGTGGGTCCCATTCAACCAGTAACCCGAGTCACAAGAAAGCGATATATTTTGGTTTGCACTGATTACGCTACCAAGATGGTTGAAGCGGAAGCAACTCGCAAAGATAGTGCTGAAACTGTGGCGGAATTTTTCTTTCAAAACATCATCTCCCAATATGGGTGTCCTCTGGAATTGGTCAGTGACCGAGGAACATATTTTTTGAACTCTATAATGGAGGAGTTAACCAAGTATTTTCAGATTAAACATCAGAAGACGACTCCTTATAACCCAAAAGCGAATGGCTTAACGGAAAAAGCGAATGGGTTACTTTGTAGAATTTTGAATAAGGTGACTGTCAATTATGCCTATGACTGGGATACAAAATTACCAGCCGCGTTATGGGCCTATCAGACAACAAAGAAGATTACAACCAAACAAACCCCATACTTCTTGACATATGGCTTGCACCCCATACTGCCAGTTGAATTTGAAGTTCTGACTTATCGAGTCCTGTGCAAAGAACAAATGTCGGAAGAGGAAAGTCAGGATCTTTGGATTCATCAACTAATGTGGTTATAAGAGAAAAGAGATGATGCAATGCAAACCATGAAAGAAGTACAAGCATAGCGGAAAGTCAGGCACGATCAGAGAATCAAGCCTGTGATTGTACGAGAAGGGGATTTGGTTTTGTTATATGATAATCGCCGAATATTTTTTCCAGGCAAGTTGCATTTGCGATGGATGGGTCCCTATTGAGTTCGTCATCTTTACGAAAATGGATCCATGCAACTCGTCGATTTGGAAGGTAATCCTTTTGCCACTCGAGTAAACGGGTGGAGAGTTTGGAGATATTGGACCATAGACTCGGGAGTTTCTAAGACACCCGAGGTCTATGTTCGTGGCGACGCTCACATTTGAGGGAGGGAGTATGTGGTGCCCACATTTTTTTGTTTTTTTTCAAAATAAAGCAGAAGAAGTGTATAGAGAAGTCGAATTGCGCCTATTTGGCCGAAGAAGACAAAGAAAACTGTCTTCGGGGTGAAACCCGAAGTAAAGTGACCTCGGGTCATAAGGCGAAGTACTCTGAAATGCCGTGTCAGCATACAATACGAAGTAATTTGTCTTCGGCTCGGGTGGAGCTCAACCCGAGGCAAAGACAATCTAACAACCTTTCGTCGGGGCGAGAAATTCAAGAAGGGGCCGTTTCAAAATTGGCGGCTCATACGCGCGAAGGTGGGGCGGTAGTGACAGGTGCATGCAGGAGGTGTGATTTCTCGGTAGAAACTCGAAGTGACAGAAGACGAAGAAGTGCAACTCTATAAAAATCGAAACTGCAACGACGAAATGTCAAGCAATTTTCCTTCGCCGTTGAGGAGTCGTCTTGCAAGTGATCGGGGAAAGGGACATAGCGTTGGACTCGTGTTAGTGTGTAAGAGAGAAGTTGAGAGAGAGAAATCGAGAAAGAAAGAAAGCAGAAGAGATGGGAGGAGGGAAGAAGAACTCCAAATTTGCAATGAGAAATCATGCAATTCGGAGATTAGATGTAGTAGCGAGGATCGAAGTCTTGAGCCGACTTCGGATCACCTTTCAGGCATGGAATTGGAACGTAAGTTTTCCAGGATTCATGACAGAAATCATTGAGAGTAAATGTCTCGATGGTCTCGAGGAAGAAGGGAAGAGAGGAAATCCGGCTCGCTGGACAGAGTCGGATTGGAGACTCGTACTCAGGAAGGAGGCAGGCTCGGAGCAGGGGGCCATGTTCTTGGAGAAAGGAGAGATAGCTCAAGAAACGCAGGAGGTGAGAGAAGCCTTCTCGTCGAAGAGGACGAAGAATGGGTATAAAGTTGAGAGTTATAAGGACCCAGTGAGGAGGGGAATTGTGAGTGCACTAATGGCCTCCTAAAGCCGGAGAGAACTACCTATGTGATGAAACACCAAGCGGTGTTCTTTCACAAGTTATTTGCAGGAGAACCGATAAATTGGGCAAGGTGCTTTCATGGAAGAACGAGGGAGATGGTGTGGAATCTGCAAGATAAGTCGCCTCCACACTACATCGTACCATTTGCAGCCCACTTTTACCTCGGGTTAAATCTGCTCAATGTGGCTGAGCGTAATTGAATGGTGTCTCATTTCCATCCTGATTTGAGACGAGAAGTCGACGCGGAGGAGCAACAATACATTCTCCAAATCCGGAGCGCAGACGATTACTACGCAAAGACAGGGAAGAATGTGGAGGTCGTTGAAAGTACCCCGACAAAGAAGAGAACTCAGCAAGCAGACGCTGAAGAAAACAAGAAACCTCGGAAGATGCAGAAAAATAACCCGAGGCGAGGAATGGTGGTGATTGAGTCGGAAGATGAAGACTCAGAAGGCAAAGCCGAGCTCAAGACGGAGGACTCGAAACGTGAGGAGGAACCTGAGCTGACACTGTAGAGTGGAGATACAAGCAGTGACACTGAAGACGGTGGAGAAATGACCTCGGCACCAGCGGCTGAAGAATACGAAGAAGAAATTCAAGCCGAAGTAAAAGCCGAAGACAATGCGGCGCTGGAAGACGAAGTACCGGTGCTCGAGGAGAAGAAGATCGCAATACAGCGAGGAATTCGCTCGAGACGTAAGGCAAAGGGTGAAGCGGGACCGAGTAGAGTGAAGGAAGAGGTAGAAGGAAGCTCGGGCAGCGAGGCATCAATTCCGATACGAAGACTCCAGAGAAGAAGGCGAGAATCCGGAGAACATGAAGAAAGAAGAGAGACTACTCCGCAGGAGGACAAAGGTATCAGTAATGGAGTAGATTACCTGCAGATGGTAGTCTGGCCGCTGTTGGTGAAGTTGGAGAAGAAGAAGACGGAGATGCAGTCGACTTGTCCAGAGGTAAAGACTGTATTGCAGGTGGTATCGAGATTAGAAGAAGAAAACTCGGAGTTGAAGAAGAGTTTAACCCGAGGTGAGAAGGAGAGAGAAGTACTGCAAGCAGAAGCAGTGGAGAGAAGTCAGGTAATCGAAGACCTGAAGAGAGAAGTGAGCTATCGAGAGGATCTTGCAAGGAAGAGTGACGTCGTAAGGGAGAGACAAGTAGCTGAATTTGAAATCTTGAAGCAGTAGTTTGCTGATTCAAGAGTAGAGCTCATCCATGGTATGGTGAGAGTAGCATCGAAGGATCAAGAGCTCGATCGAGTGATGGAGAGTATGGAGGAGAAGAAGCAACTCTGGCAGCGAGAGTTGGCTGTGAGATATGGAGAAGAAGAGAGATTACGAGACTTACTTCGTAATCAGGAAGAGAAGGTTGCACAGAAGGAGAAAGAGAAGGATGCGGTGAAGGCCGAATTCGAAGAAGAATTGGCAATGTACAGAGAGGAATGGCTTGCAGATCGGGAATGAGAAAGGAAGACAAGATTAGAGCCATTGTAGGAGATAGTCCTCAGGGTAAACGCGATGTTAAGTACAGAGACCAACGTTGGAATTGAAGAAGCTCGTCTGCACGAGTTGAAGCTGTTGGTGCAGGAGACGAGGCGAAGGCAAGCGAAAGATACAGATTTGAATGTCTTGTTGATTAAATTGAGAACTCGTGTAGATAGGAAGATCTTAGAAGTAGAAGACAATATCGCGATTAGATTAGACTTAGTAAGAATAGAGTTAGAAAAGCTTCGGCAGGATGTTAAAGCAAAACCCGATGTAGATAACATCGGGATCCAAATGTCTTCGGAGTTGCCCTCAGCGATAGTAGAGAAGAGTGGGTCGAAAGATGAAGAGTTAGATAGATTACCCACTAGTGCAATTTCAGATCAGGAAAGAGAATTGTTGGATCTGGTAGAAGATGTAGGAGTTGTGAAACCCAAGGACAGAGTAGTAGGAAGTAAGATTACTTCGGGTTTGGGTTTGAAAGCCAAGGAAGAAGTAGACATCGGATCGGATTAGTAACTGATTTGAGATTTGAAGGGCCAGATATGAAGAGGTGCATTGTCATTTTGGATCTGCAAGTTAGAACAGTTGACGTAGAAACGGTATAGTTGTTAGAACTGTCGATTGCTTCACTATTTAAGAGTGGCATTCGCATGAAATTGTTGTTCAGTGCTCATTATTTCTGAGAATGGATAAAGCGAAGTGCTTGTTGCTTGAGCTTGATTCCAAGTATCAATTTTGCAATTGTGTTTGTGAGTGTTTGGAGAAATTCAAAGTGCAAGTCAGAGTGCTTGTTGGATGTTGGATTCCATAGCCTTGATCTTCATTTTGTGTGTTTGATCCTGAGTGAAGTGCAATCGAAGCAATGCCTTGACAGATCTGAGAGGAATTGTAGTGTTGGTAGTATTCTGCATTTGTGAGTGCAGTGCGAAGTTGATGTGAAGCAATTTTGATCAAGGAAGTTGTGCCTTCAGTGGAAGGGTGGAACACAATTCTGAGGCGAAGTCGTTTTGTAGTGAAGTGCCGTTTTTGGGAGAGCTTGAATCATCACAATCAAGATTGTTTGGAAAGATTTGATGGAGTTGTGATTAAGGAGTGTGAATTTGTGACAAGACTGCGAGTCAGTGCTTGTTACTCTCTTCTGGGTGTGGTTTCTACCTGAGAGACTAAAGAAGAACTCAAGAAGAACTGAAATTGTTACTTTGCTTTGTATTTGGACATTTCTGACTCGTATCTCTGCGAGAACGAACTTTACTTACCCGATTACCGCAAAAGTGATATTTGCCGGGTTGTCACATGTTACTTTGGGTTTCAAGCCAAAGTCTCCATTCTTCTTCTACCAATGCCATTTGGGTTCAATACAACTTTTTTTACACACTTCTTCTTCCAAATTGCACAAAAACTAAAAAAAACTAAAAATGTGAGTACCACAACTATATCATAAGTAAGAGCAGGTAATGCACCCCTACTATGTATGGACCCTCTCCCACCACCTCATCCTCCATGACTTGGAGCTCCTCTACCACCTGTCATTGCAATCCTACCACTCTATAACTTTGGGTGCAGGTCAAAGCATCATTCCCTATGTGACCAAATTTATGGCAATGCTCACATTGTCTCTGTGCTGGTTGTGATGCACCAAAGGTATTAGGTCCATTGCCTTGAGTGCACTCTCTCTTGTGGTGAGGTCCACTACAAGTCCAACAAGCAACACCATCACTCATTAGTTGTTGTTGACCCAAAAATGAAGCTAGGGGTCTAGCTACACCAGGCCCTCCACTCACTCCATAAGATCTAGGCTGTCATGCCATTTGTAGTTCCGCATCTAGATGCTTGGACACTGGAGTTCCAATGATGGTAGTTAGAGTTATTCTAGCAGTTTCTCAGGGACTACTTTCCGATGGTTAGATTTCGTGTTCGGGGTACTGACTTCACGGTGGGGCCCACCGTCACTTTGCACCGTTTGCACCGTCAAGTGTGCCGTCAGCGGGACCGTTAGGGTTTTAGGGCTAGCTCGAGTCCAGGGGGTATAGTTTCAAAGTGAGCTCCAGAGAGCTCACTTCTCTGATGTTGAGCCTTCGAGTTCCTGGCTATGGTGGACAGAGGCTGGCGAGCGTCACCTGGATTCTCTATGCTTGAGTGGGTGTGGCTTGACTATAATCAGTGCCCAGTTGTTGGCAGTTTATAGAGTGACAGATCAAGTACTGATCTGAGTTGAGTTGAGTTGAGAGTGTTAAGCAATCTGATTATTGTGGCACTTTAGAGTCTATATATGACTTATGTGTGAGTTGTGCTTTTATAGTGTATGATGTTGAGTTGAGTTGAGTTGAGAGTGTTAGGCAATCTGATTACATCAGAGAAGTGAAGTCAAGGGGAAATTGGGTGCAAGAACGTTGAGTGTTGGTGGTATCATTAAGCTCGGTGGATCGTGGTAGCTCGATTCAGGTTCTGTGTTTCCCTAGTGTGCAGAAGCTCGTGTAGTTGATGCAAATTTGGCAATTAGGCGGACGGTGTGCGGAAGCGCTGGCCAAATTTCAAGCAAAGAAGGAGCAATTTTTGAGCAGTGTTGTGATTTTGAGCTCAGGAGGTGAAGGCAGGACCAATTTGCTACGAGTTGGGCTCAGAAAGTGAAATTGAAGGTGGAGTTGGAAAGCTCTTCTCATGAAATTGTGATTTGGAAAAACCCGTTTTGTCAATTTGGCTCGAGTGGAAAGTTAGCAGGGGATTTGGCAAACATCCCTCTTTAGGGTTTATGTCAGATTTACCGTCAGATTTTGGGCCAGAATTGGAGGAGTTTCGCTGTTTGGCCAGATTTGGAGAAGTTTCACTAGTTTGGAGGAGTTTCGCAGATTTGGAGAAGTTTCACCAATTTTGGAGGAGGTTCAAAGTGGCAACAAGAAAGGCCTCATTTGGCTGAATTTCGGCGTTTCGAGGCTTCGGGGCATAGGGCTGTGGGCTATGAGAGGCTACGAAGGCCTAGAAGGGCCAGCAAGCCAGCTTGCTGGCGTGAGGGTAGCTAGTTTAGTGTAGATCTTGGTCATTGGTTGGCAAAATCTGCCTTTCTTGCTAGATTGTGCGCAACAGGGTTTGACCCCTAGATCTCTTGTTCTTAGACTGGTGCCCTAGCCAACTGGTCCACCCTCACTTGTTGTCATAGTGACTGTGCCACTGTTATCTATACACATGTAGCTTTGGCTAGGAGAGGCAGTTTGATCCCATTCTTGGTGATCCTGGTAGCTTAGGACTTAGATACAAACTACTCTTATGTCAAATGCCAAATGGTGGCAGAGTCAGTCCCGTGTTGTGTTATGAGATGGAGGGTTTTTGTTTAGATTTCTTGTGATTGGATCCCCTCCATTCTCTACTTCTTGTTTGTGCACCACGTTTGTGTGAGGTGCCCTGATTTTTGAGCATTGGTGCTCTGGTGTGCTCTCGGTGGTGAGGCTGGAGTGATGACCAGTCAGACTACCTTTGTTTCTCTCCGGTGAGGCAAGAAGTGATGACCTGCAGACCGTGAGAGTGCGTGTTATGATGGCAGGTTACAGGTTGCCTTTCCCCTAGTGTAGTTATCTCGGTTAGAGTTACATTAGTGGGTGGTGTCTAGTTGGTGTTGGCACTTGGTGGGGCACTTGCGGTTGCGACTTGTGGTTGCAGTTGGTGGTTCGGGTTTGCTGTTGCAGTTACGTGGTCACGACGGAGTTCTTTGGAGATTCCAAAGTAGTTAGCCCTGCAGTACGCAGTGGGTTTACTCGGAGTGGTGCTCGGTATCAGCTTGTATCTCAGGTCCCAATGAGGGAGGAGATTGACTCTGAGTTGGAGTTCGACACAGGAGCTGATTCAATTGAGAGTGCACTTGGTGTGTCCGCACCGTTGTTGTGGGACATGGACAAGATTTATGGGGCCTCCAAAGGCCCTAGGCGTTACTCTGGTACAGTGGGTACCATTGAGTTGGATGACTTCATCTAGGAGTTTGATAGTTGGTGTGATCTGTAGCAGATGCGGAACCCGACTTTGTTCACACCTTTCATGGCATGGAAAGGGTTGTTTCAACACTTGGAGGGTCCACCGATGGACGACTACCATGAGTTTAGGAGAGCTCATTTGGAGGAGATTGAGTTATGGAGACAGTATTGGTCTCCACACTATGTCTCCATCACTTCAGGTTTGGTGGCCAGGAGTAGGTCGGCTGTACCTACGAGTTCTAGCTCGAGTAGTGTTGGTGGAGCTAGTGGAGGTGCACTAGCTGGAGATAGTGCTACTACGAGTGGAGGTACCGCTGCAAGAGGTGGTGTGGTACCAGGGTTTAACCCCATGGTTGAGTTCTTCCTATGTTTGAGGTAAAACTACAAGGGAGTGCGGACTGACAAGCTGAGGAGCTTGCAGGAGTTCCAGCGGAAGGCTGGAGAGAGCCTACGCGAGGCATACACTCGCATGAGGCGGCTGATCAGTTTCACTCAGGGAGTTACTGAGGCCCAGGCAGTCCAGTTTTGGTATGGGATACTGGACAGGGAGTTGCGACGTAGAGTTCGTGATGCTACGTTGTTGCAGGCTACTTCGCCCACTTTGGCAGTAGTCTTTGGTTTGGCTGAGCGTATTGAGCTCAACATGGTGGAGGAGAGAGTGGTGACAGCTGGATTTGGTAGAGAGACCTCATCCACGGTTGTGACTTCTTCTAGAGTGCAGCAGAGTGCACCATGCCTAGTTGGTTTTTGAGGATAGGGTGGACAGCCCAGATCCTATGGAGCGAGTGGAGGGCCTAGTGGAGTTAGACCCTTACCCTCATTTTCGGGTCAGCAACAACTAGTGAGTGGTGGTGTTGCTTGTTGGACTTGTGGTGGACCTCACCATAGGAGAGAGTGTACTCAGGGCAGCGGACCTGATACCTCTGGTGCATCACAGCCAGCACAGAGGCAGTGTGAGCATTGCCACAGATTTGGTCACACTAGTGACCGGTGTTTTGACCTACACCCGGAGTTACGGAGTGGTAGGGCTGCTATGGCAGGTAGTAGAGGAGCTCCAGTTCATGGAGGACGAGATGGTAGAGGTGGTGGTAGAGGATCTACACCTAGTAGGGGTGCAGTACCTGCCCTTACTTCTGACACAGCTATGGCTACTCGGATTGAGCAGTTGGAGCAGAGATTGGCTAGTATGGCTATTGCTCATAGGAGATCAGATTCGGGTGCTGAGGCTTCCACCTCATATGCTGGTGATAGAGATGCTTTGGACTTCATGTGCGGAGCAGCACAGGTGGATGCATTTGCAGCAGTGACTAGGAGTGCAGTACGTGCTCCAGAGCCTAGAGGAGCATCAGTGGAGTTGGACCCACAGAGAGGAGAGGTTGGAAGACAGGTCAGACTTCCCCAGTCTTCACGCTATTTGAGGCATTGCAGACGACATCCATGGTTCCTAGACGTCCCAGTGCAGGTGTGGTAGGTGGTGATGGAGTACCTGATGGAGTACCTACTAGTCAGCCACCTGTTACTACACAGACTGAGTCTAGCATGATGTTGGGGGCGGCTCAGCTGATTATGCGGCATCTTTTATTTTCAGCCAGTGACATGTTTACATTGGGAGTTGACCCAGCCCCAGTGTTCCGGTTGGCTGCCACGTTGTGTGAGAGTAGGGATGGTGCGGTTCCTACTACTAGAGCAGAGGTGGTTGGTAGTGGAGCTGACTTGGTTGAGGAGCATGGGATCCGTTCAGCGACCAGTGGTTTATGGCAGGCAGCAACGGCTAGACTGGAGGAGTTGCCAGCTAGACCGGCCTTTGAGAGAGCGCAGTTTACACCTAGTGTTGTCCTATTGGATAACCAGAGGGGGATCTTTTGTTTAGTGGGACCTTCAGGGAAGGTCTATACACCACAGAGAGTCTTGTTAGACTCTGGTGCACAGCCCCTTATGTTGGGGAAGGCTGCAGTTGTTGGTCTGGAGTTACGGAAGACCGATGTGGAGAGGTGTCCACTTCAGATCCAGACATCTCTTGGTGGTGGTTCGACACAGTACATCACACGTGGAGAGCTTGTTGTCCAGGTTCAGCCTGGTCATCCGACTGATAGCTTGGTGGTGAGAGCTCAGGCTATTGCGACGATAGCTGAGTCATATGATGTGCTAGTTGGGGAAGCAGTGTTATACCCTATGGGTTTCAGTATTGACTATTGGGAGGAGACAGCCTCTTATAGACCTGGTTGGCAGTCTGGTGAGGGACGGGTATGTCGCCTACTAGTACGCTTCAGTAGTGGCAGTCTTGGCTCACTACAGTCCGGGACCATGGCAGCATCAGTTTTGGCTTTCAGCGGTGCAATTACTTGGCCTGGTGACTTGTTGGAGGGGAACACCCATGCAGAGGATACTCCAGTACCAGAGGAGATCACTCGGCTATGGAGTACGAGTGGGATTGTTCCATCCACCTTGGATGTTCCATTGTGGAGTTCAGAGGAGGCATTGCAGCAGCATGCGGATCAGTTGGTGCAGCAGGCTTGGAGTGGAGCCTTCGTACCATCAGGGGATGAGTGTGAGGATGAGCCTCCAGAGGCGATTGCTTTGACACCTCTGGATACCACACTCATAGCTTGGCAGTATCCAGTAGAGGAGATATGTCTATTAGAGTTGTTTGGTGGGATCAGCACCGGACTAGCTACGGTGTTACAGGCGGGTATCCGAGTACAGAGGTACTTGTATGTAGAGAGAGATGAGACTGCTAGGCAAGTCTCTCTACATCATGTGGCACACTTGGCCTATCGGTATCCGGAGATATTACCAATGTCAGCAGTCAGAGGTTACCAGAAGGCCTTACCAGGAGACATTTCCTTACTGGGGGCGCATGACCTAGAGAGACATGGGCCTATTCACTTGGTGATTTCTGGATGGCCATGTCAGGGACATACACATGCGGGCCGCGGTTTGGGTCTTCAGGATCCTCGTTCTGGTGTGTTTTGGGAGATGTTACGGATACTACGACATCTCCAGGTTCATCAGTCTGTTTCTCTAGCTTACCTTTTGGAGAACGTTCCATTGATGGGTGATTCTCGCACTAGAGTGGTGGCGAGTACACATCAGGTCCATTCATGGATAAGACCTGCTGTATTGTTAGATGCAGCCAGAGTGGGATCACGGGCTCATCGTCTTCGTCTTTGGTGGACGAACCTTTTACCCAGAGAGGTTCTATAGCGTAGTTATGATGGGATTCAGCGACTTGACCACATCCTTGTTGATGATATCTTGGATGTTGGGCGTCAGTCTCAGACAGTGGTAGTGGCTGATAGGTCACCTATGGCAGTGGTGAACCTAGTTGGACAGCCTAGAGCTACATTTCCCACACTCATGAGTTTCCTGGCTCTCATGCTTTTCGAGAGGGAGGACCTGGACTTGTTTAGGACTCACAGTTACAGTAGTTGGTGGAGCCCAATGCTGATGAGAGAGAGCGGGCGATGGGTTTTCGCACCGGTATTACCGCTGTTCCAGTAAAGTCTGTAACACCCATTTGTGCATGTGTGTGGTATTGTGATATTTAGCTTGGTATTACAAGTACTTAAGAGATATTATTTATATAGAGATAAAGGATGGTTCTATATTAGTCATGGTTAGCTAAAGTTAGTCATAGCTAAGATAGATGGGACCTTACTTTAGAGGAAGTAGAAAAGATGAGCACCACTATTTTGGATTTTAGTGTGTTGACTTGGTATTATTCCTAGGTGTTTGGCTTTGGGGAAAGAGTTGAGAACTCTTGGGCCCGCAAGCCTTTTTGTTTTGGATTCTTCTTTAGTCCAAGGATAGCCCATGTGAAGGAATCCTTGCTTTAGTGGTTGGGTCAAGATAAGACCACATGCTTAGGGGAATATGCCCATGTGAATGGATATTCCTTTCTACTTTTTGACTTTACTTGACTTTTAGTCTAGTAACTTGAGTTACTACGGTAATTAGTAACTTTAGTACGTAACTATTTCACAAGTATATAAACAAGGAGTGAGGAGGTACTCATCATCCTTTCATTTGCAACTATCTCTCTCTCATTGAGTTCTCTAGTGAGCAATGTCTTGAGTCTTGGAGTGTTAGCCTTGGAGGAGTATGATGGAGTTGGGGTTCCTTGCCTTCTTAGTCCATGGTGCGCTACCATAATAGCCATCAGAGGTTCATCCTGAGTGAGAGACAGGCCGGCTCACAAGTCAGAGGCATCCAGGCGTCAGGTGTTAGGTCAGGCTATGGACCTGAACTGTTTGACCTGGATTGTGAGCCTTGGTTTGGCCGAGCAGCGTAGGATGCGCTTGATAGGCATCACCACTCGGACACTTGTGAGCCCTGTGCCTATCGAGACGATTCAGGCACATGCTGGGGGCGATGGACCGAGTGGACATGGTATTCTTGGGACACATCGAGTAGCTACTAGGGAGAGTGGTCTACTTGGAGTCCATCCAGGTGAGCGTGGGCTACTTGGATTACACCCTTGGTCCACATGGGATGCAGCCAGAGGACGTATGGAGCTTGCAGCCAGAGTGGAGGGAGTTTTTCACACAGAGGTTGGGACCTCTAGTGGTCGGGAGCATGACACCATTGCTCCCAAGGGCCCAGTGTAGCAGCCAGTCAGTACGTCTTCCACTCCTACTACAGTTACAGAGGATACTTGGGAGCCAGATCTTGGACCCAAGCTTACTGGAGAGGAAAGACGGAGGGTTTGGAGGTTCTTGAGGAGTCACACGAGTTGTTTTGCCTTCAGTATGAAGGATTTGGGTGCTCTGAAGGGACCTGGTATACGGATTGAGCTGACTAGCGACACACCTGTTTTCCGACGTCCTTATCGATATAGTGAGATGGAGAGGACATTGATTCAGAGCCGGAGTAGTGACCTTTTTGAGGCTAGTTTGGTGGAGATTTCACATGGAGAGTATGCATCAGCGACAGTGATGCCAGCCAAGAAGGATATGCATGGCAACTATACAAATAGGCGGATGTGTGGAGATTACCGTCCTATCAACCGACAGACCAAGGCTGATTGGTATGCCATGCCTACACCGGAGGAGATTTTCGATGCGATTGGGCATGCAAAGTCTTCAATACTTTGGATCTTCGAGTGGGATATCATCAGTTGCCGATCAGGGAGGAGGATAAGTCCAAGACAGCATTATGGGCTATTGATCCTCACGGCAAGGATGTGTTATATCAGTGGAGGTTCTTACCATTTGGGTTAAAGAACACTCCTGCTGAGTTCCAAAGGGTCATGGATAGGATCCTAGCTGGATTGGATTTTGCTCGGTACTATATTGATGACATTTTGGTTTATAGCACTACTGTGGAGGAGCATGAGAGACAGTTGTTGGAGGTGTTTGAGAGGTTGAGATCTCATGGACTCAAATTACATCCTGGGAAATGTAGGTTCTTCCATGAGCAGGTTGAGTATTTGGGTCACACTATCTACCCCGGAGGACTTGGTGTTCAGCAGACCAAGGTGGAGGCTATTGCACGTATTCCTCGGCCTACGGATGTGAGCAGAGTGCGAGCATTCCTTGGGTTGGCGAACTTCTATCGCCGCTATGTTAGAGGATTTAGTGCCATTGCCAAGGCCTTGACGAAGCTGACCAAGCTTACACATGAGTGGTGTTGGGGAGATGAGCAGGAGAGAGCTTTTGTAGAGCTCAAGGAGAGGTTGACATCTGCTCCTATTTTGAGGAGACCGATCAGGGGACGACTATTTCAGGTTCACACTGATTGGAGTATGTTGGGGCTTGGAGCTGTAACACCCATTTGTGCATGTGTGTGGTATTGTGATATTTAGCTTGGTATTACAAGTACTTAAGAGATATTATTTATATAGAGATAAAGGATGGTTCTATATTAGTCATGGTTAGCTAAAGTTAGTCATAGCTAAGATAGATGGGACCTTACTTTAGAGGAAGTAGAAAAGATGAGCACCACTATTTTGGATTTTAGTGTGTTGACTTGGTATTATTCCTAGGTGTTTGGCTTTGGGGAAAGAGTTGAGAACTCTTGGGCCCGCAAGCCTTTTTGTTTTGGATTCTTCTTTAGTCCAAGGATAGCCCATGTGAAGGAATCCTTGCTTTAGTGGTTGGGTCAAGATAAGACCACATGCTTAGGGGAATATGCCCATGTGAATGGATATTCCTTTCTACTTTTTGACTTTACTTGACTTTTAATCTAGTAACTTGAGTTACTACGGTAATTAGTAACTTTGGTACGTAACTATTTCACAAGTATATAAACAAGGAGTGAGGAGGTACTCATCATCCTTTCATTTGCAACTATCTCTCTCTCATTGAGTTCTCTAGTGAGCAATGTCTTGAGTCTTGGAGTGTTAGCCTTGGAGGAGTATGATGGAGTTGGGGTTCCTTGCCTTCTTAGTCCATGGTGCGCTACCATAATAGCCATCAGAGGTTCATCCTGAGTGAGAGACAGGCCGGCTCACATTTTTGGTTCCGTTGCCGGGACCTCTCTAGAAGGCAAGATAATGTTCCGCGTCCAATTCTACATTAGGCAGAAGGAGGCTATGAGAGCTCACTTGGAGAGAACATTAGGAGAGGAGAGGGCTGAACTTATGTTAGAGAACCAAGATCCATTTGTATACCCTGTAGTTCATTATGATGTCTTTGAGGTGATTTTGTACATCTTGTACACATGAGAGGAATTGGAGAGATTGTGTGAGGTGGATTGCAGATTTTGGGGATTAAGGTGATTTTGGGCAAAATCTCAAGTTTGAGATCTGGACTTGAGATTTCTACACATGATAGCTTGGGTTATCTTTCAGTTAGAACACTTGAAATTATTGAGAGAGCTTCTATGCGCACTGGGCTAGAATTTTTGAAAGTTGATAGGGTAAAGTGCTCCCGCAACTGCATGCTCTCTGGAAAATTGTACAGAGTCTGCCATTTCTTCAATGTTTAGTGAATTGTCCTGAAAATTTCCAAGAAAATTCAGTGCATTGTATCCTACCTGGTGCCACAAAAATTAGAGAGAGATCATTTTTGCGCAGTGCGTTATGAGTTTTTGAAGTGAGGGGGGTGGTTTTCAGACCAAATCTGAAATATGGGTGCTGAATAGAAAGGTGTCTAGGCCAAATGGCTCGATGAAAAGATCTAAAATTTTGCAGGGAGGGACGCCCTAGAGTTGTGATCAAGTGTGGAAAATTTCAGAGGACTGTGACATATTAGTTGGGAGATTTGAGTGACATTGTGAGGAAGGGTCAATTCTGCAGAGTGGAGATCTCATGCATGAGAAGTTTGAGATCAACAAAAAAACATGTTTGAGTGTTTAGATTCATCTTGGGGAACATGGAGAGTCATCAAGAGTGGAAATTGAGATTATGCAAGGTTCCCCAAGGGTTTGAGGTGATTGTAGGGGTGGATTTGAGGAAAAGAGAGTTTACAATAGAATTTGAAGAGAGTGTTGAGAGGATCCAAAAACCTACACCACTTGGAGGAAAGAGTGAGTCTAAGTGCTTTCTATGTGGAGAGAAGGGACATAAAGCAAGTTCATGTCCATTAACCTTTGAGAGCAAGAGATTGAGGGAAAGGAGAGGCTTACTTGACTTGGGTTTGCATGTTGGACCTTCTTCACCAAGATTGGGAGGGAGAAGATCTAAGACCAAGGAGTTGTGTGAGGTTTGTGGAGTTGAAGGACTTCCAAAAGGACATGAGTGTAGTGGAGTAAAAGCACTTTTGGAAACTTTGGTGAAGGATCTTGGAGAGAGTCTTAGTACAGCTACAGAAATACTACCACCTTCATCAGCTAGTTCTCAAGATTAGTGATGGAGATAATCTTTCAACTTATGGATAAACTATCCATGAGAGTTAGATTAATATGCACTCTAGGATTTGATGTTGCTATAGAAATCTTGGAGCAACCTGAACCTTTTGTGTTCCCTAGAGTGGATTATTCTCAGATGGTGTTAGTCATGTATATACTCTATTAGTAATAGAGTGAGAGAAAAGAAAAGAGGAAAAAAAAAATTGAGAGAAAAGAAAGATAGTGAGGGGTTAAGATGGGGAAACTTCCGGTTTTCTTTGGCAAGGATGGAGAAGATGTGGAGGCCTTTGTGAGAGACTTCAAGAGAGCTTGCATAGGAAACAATGAGAGGAGGAAGAATGAGTGGGCCTCATTATTACCAGATTTCTTTGAGGATGCAGCACTTACATGGTATGAGTCAGAATACCAAAAGAGAGAGAAGAGAGAGGGGGAAGAGGAGTCTTGGGAGACTTTGACTTCAGCACTCATTGAGAACTTTCTTCCTGATGAGAGTTATGAGAGATTGATGAGTGAGGTTACATTTCTCAAGCAAGGAGATGGAGAGAAAGTGAGAGTCTATGTGGAAAGAGTGGAAAAATTGGAGTCCAGATTTCGCATAGTGTTGAGGAAGGGTGGGGATGATGTGGAGACTACAATGATTGGCATAGGGGCCATGCTCACCAAGAATTTTGTGGGAGGATTGAGACCACAAATTAGAAGCAAGGTGAGATATGAGAAACCTTCT
Source organism: Lunularia cruciata (assembly GCA_948567375.1). Lineage (NCBI taxonomy): Eukaryota > Viridiplantae > Streptophyta > Marchantiopsida > Lunulariales > Lunulariaceae > Lunularia > Lunularia cruciata. The sequence goes on along the minus strand of OX419762.1, from coordinate 60,029,064 downwards.
TCCAAGGTTGAAGCTATCAAGATCGCAATTCGTATGGAGGAGAGTTTGGAAGGGGATGAAAGTGATTTGGTGGTGAAGGAGGTTGTGCATCCTCCTCAAGGCTACAAGTATGGTGGAACTTCTGATACTTTGGTGACAAGGGTTGCACCACAAGTAGTAGTTGCTCTAGTTCTTGCACCTCCACCAAAAGATCCACTCCAAACCATCACAGAACAACTTGCGGATCTCAAGATCAATGTGGTGCAATTATGGGAGAAGAGAGAGGTGGATCAGAATGTAGGGAGAGGGCCTAGGAGTTATGGAAACCATCCATATAGAGGAGGCCAACCAGCCAACAATTTCAATGATAGAAATTGTTTTGGTTGTGGGGGAAGAGGCCATATCCAAAGGAATTGTCCAAATTCCACTTACCATGGAGGAAGGGGTTATGAGGGAGCCAATAGAGGGAAAGAGGGAGGTAGTGAAACCCAAGTGGCTCCTAATCCCAACAAAGGTAAGGGGATAGCATCCATAGATGTGGTTGAGAGCAAGTATGAGAAGGGAGAGTGCTCAAACTCCAAGGGTCCTAATTTGGAGCTTTTGGCACAAGAGAAGAAGAGAGCTCGTTTTGCAGAGGATGTTCACTCTTCTCAAGGATTTACTTCAAGCAAGGATACTCCTATGTCTACTAGGAGCACTCGCACCTCAACACCATCAACAACAAAGACTCCAAGGAAGAAGTTGGGGATGGAGGACTTCTTGATCTCCAAGCAACAATGGAACTACAATGTGTTGGAGGATGTTGGTAGTCACAAGGCTAACATCACAGTGGGCCAATTAATTGCTTTGAACCCTACCTTGAGAAAGGAGCTTAGAGGTGGTTTGAGTTCTACAAGGAGCAAGAAGAAGAAGAAGGCAAAAGTTCCAATATCAATGGGGGTGGTGGATGCCAAGCCAGCACCATGGGAAGCTTGTGAATATGCCTCCAAGATTGATGTGAGAGTGAATGGTCACAACATCAAGGATGCATTGGTTGATGGAGGATCAGCAGTGAATGCCATGTCAGAAAGGTTGATGAAGAAGTTGGGTATGATACCCTCAAGAGCTTCAACATTTGTGGTGAGCATGGCAAACAAGCAACAAGTTCGACCAGTAGGAGTGATGGATAAGGTGGTAGTTTCAGTTATGGGAGTTCAAAATCTCATGACTTTCCAAGTCTTGAAGGATTCAAGCTATGACTTACTTCTTGGGAGGCCATGGTTGAGAGCAGCACGCACAACTGATCGATGGCACAAAGGGTACTTAAGGATTGGGCCATCAAACCATAGAGTCACAGTTCCTGTGACTAACACCACCAACACTTCACATTCAGATACCCCATCTTCTGATTATTGGGAATCTGATTCTGAAGGAGGAGCTTCAGGTGTGGACACAAGCATGGAAGAGGAGACTTCCACGGAGGAGGATGAATCTGAATCTGATTCAGATGTGTATCCTTTGTGTGCTATGGATTTTGCACCTAAGCCAGAGGTTTTGAAGGACCCAGACAAATCACCATTGACACTTGAGGAGGTAGAGAGAAGGTTATCTACCCTCAAGTATGGCCCAAATGTTACCAAGGAGGAGAAGGTGAGATTTGAGGAGATTTTCCGCAAGTTCATCCATGTGTTTGCTTTTAGTTACAAGGATTTGAAGGAAGTCACCTTGGAGGAGCACAAGATAGAGGTGGAGTCACATGCAAGACCAATCCGCCAAAAGCAACGTCGCATTAGCCCACCAATATCTTTGGTTGTGAAGGAGGAGATTGATAAGCTCAAGGAGGCTGGATTTATCTTTGAGGTGGAGAGTTCAGAATGGGTGTCTCCAATTGTCATTGTGAAGAAAAAGAATGGCAAGCTTCGGGTATGTGTGGATTACAAGAAGCTCAATGCTGTTACCAAGAAGGACTACTACCCATTGCCATTCATTGATGAGATCTTGGAGGAGGTTGCAGGTCATGAGAGGTACAGTTTTGGAGATGGTTATAGTGGATATAACCAAATCAAGATTGCACCAGAGCATCAACAACTCACCACATTCACCACACCTTGGGGAACTTACGCTTTCAAGGTCATGCCTTTTGGGCTTTGCAATGCTCCAGCCACATTCCAACGGTTCATGAATAAGGTATTTGAACCTTTCATTGGGAAATTTGTGAGAGATTTCATTGATGACTTTTGTGTCTATGGGAGCAAGGAGGAGCACTTTGAGCACCTAATCAAAGTCTTGCAACGCTTGGATGAGGCAAATGCATCACTCAACCCAGAGAAGTGCATTTTTGGATGTGAAGAAGGTCTACTTTTGGGGCACATCATCTCCAAGGATGGAATAGCAGTTGATCCTGAGAAGGTGAGGAAAATCTCAGACCTTCCATTCCCTTCAAGCTTGACAAAGTTACGCCAATTCTTGGGAATGGTTGGGTACTATAGGAGGTTCATCTTCTCATTTTCCAACAAGGCTTATGCATTGACCATCTACATGAAGAAGGGTGTAGATTACATGGTGATTTTGGAAGACAAGGAGGCTCTCAAAGCTTTTGAGGAGCTCAAGCAATCCCTTGTTGTAGCTCCAATTCTTGCTAAACCTGATTGGAGTAAGCCTTTCATCCTCTACACTGATGCTTCTAATGTAGCTATAGGATGCACTCTTAGTCAATTAGACCAAGATGGGCATGATCATCCAATAGCTTATGCTAGTAGGCAGATGGTTTCAGCAGAGAAGAACTACTCTGTCACAGAGAGAGAAGGGTTGGCAGTGATCTTTGGTCTCAAGAAGTTTAGACACTACTTGATTGGAGGGAAGGCCACAATTGTCACGGATCACAAGGCTTTGAAGTACATCTTCAACAAGCCTAATGTTGAAGGGAGACTAGCAAGGTGGATGATTCTCTTGTCTGAGTATGACTACACAATTGAGGATAGGCCAGGAAAGAAACATGCAAATGCTGATTTGTTATCTAGAGCCTATGATCATGATGGAGATGAGCCAGTAGATGATTCCTTCCCGGATGAGGAGCTCATGACAATCTCAGTCACTCAAGAGGTTCCAATGGAGTACAAGGAGATTGTGGATTTTGTGACAAGAGGTAACTATCCAGAAGGGATGCATGCTAGGGAGAGGAAGGCCCTTGCAGCAAGATCTAGACCTTACACAATGGTGGATGATATTCTTTTTCACCAAGGAGCAGATGGTCTACTTCGAAGAGCAGTGGGTAAGGAAGAGTCTATCCTACTCATAAAGGAGTTTCATGAAGGTTTAGTATGTGGAGGACACTTTGCAGGAAAGGTGACTGCTTTCAAGATTCTAGATGCAGGTTACCATTGGAGAGGGATTTTCAAGGATTGTCTTGATTATTGCAAAACTTGTCATGTTTGTCAAGCTTTTGCTAGAAAGTCTACATCCACTCCACCACTTAGATCAATTCCATTGCTAGGACCCTTTGAGAAGTGGGGAATTGATTTTGTAGGACCTCTCAATAGAACCCCAAGGAACAATCGGTACATTGTGGTAGTTACTGATTACCTTACCAAGTGGGTTGAGGCTAGACCATTGAGGGACAAGAATGAAGATGAAGTGGGTAGATTTCTTTATGAACGCATTATCACTAGGTTTGGATGCCCTTTGGAGTTGGTTTCTGATAGAGGAGGAGAGTTTACAGGAAGCATTACTACAGCCATGCTACGACATTTCTCTATCACACATAGAGTAACTACATCCTATAAGCCAAATTCCAATGGCTTGGCAGAGAGAACCAATCAGACCTTGTGCATGATGTTGGCCAAAGATGCAGAAATGGAGGGGGCTAAACATCATTGGGACAAGAGGATTCATGCAGTTTTGTGGGAGTATAGGACAACCATGAAGACTTCCACTGGATATTCTCCATTCCAATTGGTTTATGGTATTGAGTCTACCTTACCTATTCACTTTGATCTTCCTACCTTCCAAAGCATTCATAGGAGATTGAAGAAAGCACAAGGAAGTGATGCAGAGAAGTCAAGGAAGGATCAACTCATGGAGTTGGAAGAGGCAAGAGCAGTTGCTATGGTTCGAGTGGAGCAAGCCCAAAGGAAACAAAAGGAGAGCTATGACAAGAGGCAAGGCAAGAAGAAGGTGGAGCCTTTCAAAGAAGGTGATTGGGTAATGTTGTTTGATTCCATTCGATTCAAGAGAGTACAAAAGAAGTTTTTGCCTAAGTACTTTGGACCTTTCATAGTAGAGAAGGTGTGGGGAAATTACACTTATGATCTCAAGGAGTTGGGAGGAAGACACTTTGATAGGATTAACCATGATAAGTTGAAGATGTACCATAGAAGGTAGAGAGACCTTCACTTTGAGGACAAAGTGAAAACTTAGTCCGGGGGTAAATGTAACACCCATTTGTGCATGTGTGTGGTATTGTGATATTTAGCTTGGTATTACAAGTACTTAAGAGATATTATTTATATAGAGATAAAGGATGGTTCTATATTAGTCATGGTTAGCTAAAGTTAGTCATAGCTAAGATAGATGGGACCTTACTTTAGAGGAAGTAGAAAAGATGAGCACCACTATTTTGGATTTTAGTGTGTTGACTTGGTATTATTCCTAGGTGTTTGGCTTTGGGGAAAGAGTTGAGAACTCTTGGGCCCGCAAGCCTTTTTGTTTTGGATTCTTCTTTAGTCCAAGGATAGCCCATGTGAAGGAATCCTTGCTTTAGTGGTTGGGTCAAGATAAGACCACATGCTTAGGGGAATATGCCCATGTGAATGGATATTCCTTTCTACTTTTTGACTTTACTTGACTTTTAGTCTAGTAACTTGAGTTACTACGGTAATTAGTAACTTTGGTACGTAACTATTTCACAAGTATATAAACAAGGAGTGAGGAGGTACTCATCATCCTTTCATTTGCAACTATCTCTCTCTCATTGAGTTCTCTAGTGAGCAATGTCTTGAGTCTTGGAGTGTTAGCCTTGGAGGAGTATGATGGAGTTGGGGTTCCTTGCCTTCTTAGTCCATGGTGCGCTACCATAATAGCCATCAGAGGTTCATCCTGAGTGAGAGACAGGCCGGCTCACAGAGCGGTGCTCACTCAACATGATGATGAGGAGAAGGAGTTTGTGGTGGCCTATGCTAGTCGCTCCAACAATTCAGCGGAGGCAAAGTATATTTCATATGAGGGAGAGTGCTTGGCACCAGTTTGGGCAGTAGCACATTTCCGATGTTACCTATTTGGTAACCCCTTCACTCTCATCACTGATCATCAGCCACTGAAATGATTGATGGAGTCCGACAAGCTTTCAGGGAAGCTTGCACGATGGGCTCTGATTTTACAGGAGTATGATTTCACGGTTGTTCACAGACCTGGAGTGATGAACCGTGATGCAGATGGGTTGAGTAGAAACCCATGTCCCAGCCAGCAGGATCGGACCGGAGCACGTTGGCATGGTGAGACAGATGAGGAGATGGTGCCAGGTTGGCATGCATCGGCCTTTCTGTGTATATTTGTAGAGACTTTGGTGGTATCTCTCTCAGCACATACAGGAGGAGTTATTGAGGTCACAGATCCAAAGAGTGAAGATATTGGTACAGTTCAGTGAGACATTCATGATGATGTCTTAGTGATAGACTATCTTTGCACTGGTGTTGTGGGTGGCACAGTTGGGGCCAAGGAGAGAGACCGTGTTCTTCAGCGAGCCAGACGGTTCAGATTGCAGGGTAGACACCTTTTGCATGTATGGGAGGATGGTAGAGTGCGAGTAGTACCACTTCCATCACAGAGACCACAGTTGGTCCGTCATGCTCATGAGGAGCTAGGATATTTTGGAGTAAAGCGTACATATAGCTTACTCCAGAGTCATTATTGGTGGTGCGGTATGCAGACCAAGGTACAGCAGTTTGTTGCCAGATGTGTGGTTTGTGACCGAGTTAGAGCATCATTCAATGCTCCTACGCCACAGTTACACCCATTACCTATCATGGGATTGGGTTACCATTGGAGTTTGGACTTTGCCGGACCTTTACCGCTGACTGTGAGACATCATCGGTATGTTTTGGTGATGGTGGAGCACTTCTCCAAGTGGATTGAGTTGGTGGCACTTCCTGACAAGTCTAGTGAAGGGACAGCTTACTCGTTCCTGGATCGAGTTCTTAGTCATTTTGGTGCACCAGCTGAGGTTTTGACTGATCAGGGTATAGAGTTCTTGGGAGAGTTTCAGGTCTTGTGTGACAAGGCTTTGATTGATCATCGTACTACATCCCGAGATCACCCTGAGGCAGATGGCTTAGCAGAGAGAGTGGTTCAAACGGTGAAGAGAGGATTGCAAAAGTATGGTTTGCAGAGAGGCCACTTGGGAGATTGGGATCTCCAGTTACCTTGGTTGGCCATGGGCTATCGGTTCAGCCGGCAAGCCTCCTTAGCATCCTTCTCTCCATACTTTCTACTCTATGGACGAGATCCAGATTTACCTACAGCCATTCGTCGAGATGCTACTGTAGTTTTGGACTTGGATGACCCCGATGTATGGATGAGCGCATGTTCTCAGCGGGCAGAGATCTTTCGGAGAGTGATGCCGATGGCCTTTGAGAACTTGGCGATTGCTCAGCATAGAGATACTGTACGCTATGCTACCATTCGAGGAGGAGGTTATAGACCCTCGATCCGTCGATTTCATCCAGCCAATTATGTATATCTACAGCAGACAGCATCGACGATACTTGATGTTTCTACAGGCCGCACTATCTTGAGAGTGCGCGAGGTATTGCCATCTGGAGTCCTTGTGTTAGAAGGACATGATGGTGTTGTTTGGAAGGATCATGTGCGCAATTGTGCACCATGCCACCTTCCAAACATTGATGGTACTATGGACCCAAGCTTGGCACTTGTACGTGCAGGCTTGAGGTGTATGTTATGTGGCTCTTCTGGTGGAGCTGCTACTATGTTAGTGTGTGATAGCTGTTCGAGAGGATGGCATATGGCATGTATGACTCCTCCCCTCATGGTGGTTCCTCAGGGATAGTGGTTATGTCCTAGATGTACTTGACCTATAGCTAGTTCATTCTTTATATGGTATAGATTGTAGACAGGCGACTAACGATGGGGCTCCATAGCACCCGGCCTCCTGATCTTTGCTCATTAGAGGGTATACCATATACTTAGAGTAGATGGCTATCTGGAGTTAGAGGGACCTAACCGCCAGCTAGGGGGGCGATTGTGGCACTTTAGAGTCTATGTATGACTTATGTGTGAGTTGTGCTTTTATAGTGTATGATGTTGACAGCAATGTATGTTGTGTAGCGATGTATATACGCACGACAGCTGTCACGCCATTTGTAGTTCCACATCTAGATGCTCGGACACTGGAGTTCCAGTGATGGTAGTTAGAGTTATTCTAGTAGTTTCTCAGGGACTACTTTCCAATGGTTAGATTTTGTGTTCGGGGTACTGACTTCACGGTGGGGCCCACCGTCACTTTGCACCGTTTGCACCGTCGAGTGTGCCGTCAGCGGGACCGTTAGGGTTTTAGGGCTAGCTCAAGTCCAGGGGGTATAGTTTCAAAGTGAGCTCCAGAGAGCTCACTTCTCTGATGTTGAGCCTTCGAGTTCCTGGCTATGGTGGACAGAGGCCGGCGAGCGTCACCTGGATTCTCTATGCTTGAGTGGGTGTGGCTTGACTATAATCAGTGCCCAGTTGTTGGCAATTTATAGAGTGACAGATCAAGTACTGATCTGAGTTGAGTTGAGTTGAGAGTGTTAAGCAATCTGATTATTGTGGCACTTTAGAGTCTATGTATGACTTATGTGTGAGTTGTGCTTTTATAGTGTATGATGTTGACAGCGATGTATGTTGTGTAGCAATGTATATACGCACGACAAGGCTATCCACCTTGTCCTTGGAATCAAACATGGCATGGTGCACTCTATTGCAATCAAGAAGAAGTAAAAATTGTGGATGAGGTCTCTCTACCAAGTCCAAATGTCACCACTCTTTCCTCCACCAAGTTGAGCTCAATATGCTCAACCAAACCAAAGACTACTGCCAAGGTAGGTGAAGTAGCTTGTAACAATATAACATCATGTACTCTAAATCACATTTCCTTGTCCAATATCCCATACAAAAATTGGATTGCTTCGGCCTCAATAAACTCCCTGAGTAAAATTGATTAGTTGTCTCATGCAAGTGTATTCCTTGAGTAGCCTATGAGACGGTCTGTCTCTCACTCAGGATGAACCTCTGATGGCTATTATGGTAGCGCACCATGGACTAAGAAGGCAAGGAACCCCAACTCCATCATACTACTCCAAGGCTAACACTCCAAGACTCAAGACATTGCTCACTAGAGAACTCAATGAGAGAGAGATAGTTGCAAATGAAAGGATCATGAGTACCTCCTCACCCCTTGTTTATAAACTTGTGAAATAGTTACGTACCAAAGTTACTAATTACCGTAGTAACTCAAGTTACTAGACTAAAAGTCAAGTAAAGTCAAAAAGTAGAAAGGAATATCCATTCACATGGGCATATTCCCCTAAGCATGTGGTCTTATCTTGTCCCAACCACTAAGTCAAGGATTCCTTCACATGGGCTATCCTTGGAATAAAGAAGAATCCAAAACAAAAAGGCTTGCGGACCCAAGAGTTCTCAACTCTTTCCTCAAAGCCAAACACCTAGGAATAATGCCAAGTCAACACACTAAAATCCAAAATAGTGGTGCTCATCTTTTCTACTTCCTCTAAAGTAAGGTCCACTCTATCTTAGCTATGACTAACTTTAGCTAACCATGACTAATATAGAACCATCCTTTATCTCTATAAATAATATCTCTTAAGTACTTGTAATAACAAGCTAAATATCACAATACCACACACATGCACAAATGGGTGTTACATTTACCCCCGGACTAAGTTTTCACTTTGTCCTCAAAGTGAAGGTCTCTCTACCTTCTATGGTACATTTTCAACTTATCATGGTTAATCCTATCAAAGTGTCTTCCTCCCAACTCCTTGAGATCATAGGTGTAATTGCCCCACACCTTCTCCACTATGAAAGGTCCAAAGTACTTAGGTAAAAACTTCTTTTGCACTCTCTTGAATCGAATGGAATCAAACAACATTACCCAATCACTTTCTTTGAAAGCCTCTACCTTCTTCTTGCCTTGCCTCTTATCATAGCTCTCCTTTTGTTTCCTTTGGGCTTGCTCCACTTGAACCATAGCAACTGCTCTTGCCTCTTCCAACTCCATGAGTTGTTCCTTCCTTGACTTCTCTGCATCACCTCCTTGTGCTTTCTTCAATCTCCTATGAATGCTTTGGAAGGTAGGAAGATCAAAGTGAATAGGTAAGGTAGACTCAATACCATACACCAATTGAAATGGAGAATATCCGGTGGAAGTCTTCATGGTTGTCCTATACTCCCACAAAACTGCATGAATCGTGTTGTCCCAATGATGTTTAGCTCCCTCCATTTCTGCATCTTTGGCCAACATCATGCACAAGGTCTGATTGGTTCTCTCTGCCAAGCCATTGGAATTTGGCTTATAGGATGTAGTTACTCTATGTGTGATAGAGAAATGTTGTAGCATGGCTGTAGTAATGCTTCCTGTAAACTCTCCTCCTCTATCAGAAACCAACTCCAAAGGGCATCCAAACCTAGTGATAATGCGTTCATAAAGAAATCTACCTACTTCATCTTCATTCTTGTCCCTCAATGGTCTAGCCTCAACCCACTTAGTAAGGTAATCAGTAACTACCACAATGTACCGATTGTTCCTTGGGGTTCTATTGAGAGGTCCTACAAAATCAATTCCCCACTTCTCAAAAGGTCCTAGCAATGGAATTGATCTAAGTGGTGGAGTGGATGTAGACTTTCTAGCAAAAGCTTGACAAACATGACAAGTTTTGCAATAATCAAGAAAATCCTTGAAAATCCCTCTCCAATGGTAACCTGCATCTAGAATCTTGAAAGCAGTCACCTTTCCTGCAAAGTGTCCTCCACATACTAAACCTTCATGAAACTCCTTTATGAGTAGGATAGACTCTTCCTTACCCACTGCTCTTGGAAGTAGACCATCTGCTCCTTGGTGAAAAAGAATATCCTCCACCATTGTGTAAGGTCTAGATCTTGCTGCAAGGGCCTTCCTCTCCCTAGCATGCATCCCTTCTGGATAGTTACCTCTTGTCACAAAATCTACAATCTCCTTGTACTTCATTGGAATCTCTTGAGTGATTGAGATTGTCATGAGCTCCTCATCCGGGAAGGAATCATCTACAGGCTCATCTCCATCATGATCATAGGCTCTAGATAACAAATCAGCATTTGCATGTTTCTTTCCTGGCCTATCCTCAATTGTGTAGTCATACTCAAACAAGAGTATCATCCACCTTGCTAGTCTCCCTTCAACATTAGGCTTGTTGAAGATGTACTTCAAAGCCTTGTGATCCGTGACAATTGTGGCTTTCCCTCCAATCAAGTAGTGTCTAAACTTCTTGAGACCAAAGATCACTGCCAACCCTTCTCTCTCCGTGACAAAGTAGTTCTTCTCTACTGAAACCATCTGCCTACTAGCATAAGCTATTGGATGATCATGCCCATCTTGGTCTAATTGACTAAGAGTGCATCCTATAGCTACATTAGAAGCATCAGTGTAGAGGATGAAAGGCTTACTCCAATCAGGTTTAGCAAGAATTGGAGCTACAACAAGGGATTGCTTGAGCTCCTCAAAAGCTGTGAGAGCCTCCTTGTCTTCCAAAATCACCATGTAATCTACACCCTTCTTCATGTAGATGGTCAATGCATAAGCCTTGTTTGGAAAATGAGAAGATGAACCTCCTATAGTACCCAACCATTCCCAAGAAATGGCGTAACTTTGTCAAGCTTGAAGGGAATGGAAGGTCTGAGATTTCCTCACCTTCTCACGATCAACTGCTATTCCATCCTTGGAGATGATGTGCCCCAAAAGTAGACCTTCTTCACATCCAAAAATGTACTTCTCTGGGTTGAGTGATGCATTTGCCTCATCCAAGCGTTGCAATACTTTGATTAGGTGCTCAAAGTGCTCCTCCTTGCTCCCATAGACACAAAAGTCATCAATGAAATCTCTCACAACAAATTTCCCAATGAAAGGTTCAAATACCTTGTTCATGAACCGTTGGAATGTGGCTGGAGCATTGCAAAGCCCAAAAGGCATGACCTTGAAAGCGTAAGTTCCCCAAGGTGTGGTGAATGTGGTGAGTTGTTGATGCTCTGGTGCAATCTTGATTTGGTTATATCCACTATAACCATCTCCAAAATTGTACCTCTCATGACCTGCAACCTCCTCCAAGATCTCATCAATGAATGGCAATGGGTAGTAGTCCTTCTTGGTAACAGCATTGAGCTTCTTGTAGTCCACACATACCTGAAGCTTGCCATTCTTTTTCTTCACAATGACAATTGGAGACACCCATTCTGAATTCTCCACCTCAAAGATAAATCCAGCCTCCTTGAGCTTATCAATCTCCTCCTTCACAACCAAAGATATTGGTGGGCTAATGTGACGTTGCTTTTGGCGGATTGGTCTTGCATGTGAATCCACCTCTATCTTGTGCTCCTCCAAGGTGACTTCCTTCAAATCCTTGTAACTAAAAGCAAACACATGGATGAACCTGCGGAAAATCTCCTCAAATCTCACCTTCTCCTCCTTGCTAACATTTGGGCCATACTTGAGGGTAGATAACCTTCTCTCTACCTCCTCAAGTGTCAATGGTGATTTATCTGGGTCCTTCAAAACCTCTGGCTTAGGTGAAAAATCCATAGCACACAAAGGATACACATCTGAATCAGATTCATCCTCCTCCGTGGAAGTCTCCTCTTCCATGCTTGTGTCCACATCTGAAGCTCCTTCTTTAGAATCTGATTCCCAATAATCAGAAGATGGGGTATCTGAATGTGAAGTGTTGGTGGTGTTAGTCATAGGAATAGTGACTCTATGGTTTGATGGCCCAATCCTCAAGTACCCTTTGTGCCATCGATCAGTTGTGCGTGCTGCTCTCAACCATGGCCTCCCAAGAAGTAAGTCATAGCTTGAATCCTTCAAGACTTGGAAAGTCATGAGATTTTGAACTCCCATAACTGAAACTACAACCTTATCCATCACCCCTACTGGTCAAACTTGTTGCTTGTTTGGCATGCTCACCACAAATGTTGAAGGTCTTGAGGGTGTCATACCCAACTTCTTCATCAACCTTTCTGACATGGCATTCACTGCTGATCCTCCATCAACCAATGCATCCTTGATGTTGTGACCGTTCACTCTCACATCAATCTTGGAGGCATATTCACAAGCCTCCCATGGTGCTGGCTTGGCATCCACCACCCCCATTGATACTGGAACTTTTGCTTTCTTTAGCTCCTTGTAGAACTCAAACCACCTCTAAGCTCCTTTCTCAAGGTAGGGTTCAAAGCATTTAATTGGCCCACTGTGATGTTAGCCTTGTGACTACCAACATCCTCCAACACATTGTAGTTCCATTGTTGCTTTGAGATCAAGAAGTCCTCCATCCCCAACTTCTTCCTTGGAGTCTTTATTGTTGATGGTGTTGAGGTGCGAGTGCTCCTAGTAGACATAGGAGTATCCTTGCTTGAAGTAAATCCTTGAGAAGAGTGAACATCCTCTGCAAAACGAGCTCTCTTCTTCTCTTGTGCCAAAAGCTCCAAATTAAGACCCTTGGAGTTTGAGCACTCTCCCTTCTCATACTTGCTCTCAACCACATCTATGGATGCTATCCCCTTACCTTTGTTGGGATTAGGAGCCACTTGGGTTTCACTACCTCCCTCTTTCCCTCTATTGGCTCCCTCATAACTCCTTCCTCCATGGTAAGTGGAATTTGGGCAATTCCTTTGGATATGGCCTCTTCCTCCACAACCAAAACAATTTCTATCATTGAAATTGTTGGCTGGTTGGCCTCCTCTATATGGATAGTTTCCATAACTCCTAGGCCCTCTCCCTACATTCTGATCCATTAGGAAATGAGAAATGTTACCTCACTCATCAATCTCTCATAACTCTCATCAGGAAGAAAGTTCTCAATGAGTGCTGAAGTCAAAGTCTCCCAAGACTCCTCTTCCTCATCTCTCCTCTCTCTTTTGGTATTCTGACTCATACCATGTAAGTGCTGCATTCTCAAAGAAATCTGGTAATAATGAGGCCCACTCATTCTTCCTCCTCTCATTGTTTCCTATGCAAGCTCTCTTGAAGTCTCTCACAAAGGCCTCCACATCTTCTCCATCCTTGCCCAAGAAAACTGGAAGTTTTCTCATCTTAACCCCTCACTATCTTTCTTTTCTCTCAAAATTTTTATTTTTTTCTCTTTTCTTTTCTCTCACTCTATAGCTAAAAGAGTATATACATGATTAACACCATCTGAGAATAATCCACTCTAGGGAAAAAAACGGTTCAGGTTGCTCCAAGATTTCTATAGCAACATCAAATCCTAGAGTGCATATTAATCTAACTCTCATGGATAGTTTATCCATAAGTTGAAAGATTATCTCCATCACTAATCTTGAGAACTAGCTGATGAAGGTGGTAGTATTTCTGTAGCTGTACTAAGACTCTCTCCAAGATCCTTCACCAAAGTTTCCAAAAGTGCTTTTACTCCACTACACTCATGTCCTTTTGTAAGTCCTTCAACTCCACAAACCTCACACAACTCCTTGGTCTTAGATCTCCTCCCTCCCAATCTTGGTGAAGAAGGTCCAACATGCAAACCCAAGTCAAGTAAGCCTCTCCTTTCCCTCAATCTCTTGCTCTCAAAGGTCAATGGACATGAACTTGCCTTATGTCCCTTCTCTCCACATAGAAAGCACTTAGACTCACTCTTTCCTCCAAGTGGTGTAGGTTTTTGGATCCTCTCAACACTCTCTTCAAATTCTATTGTAAACTCTCTTTTCCTCAAATCTACCCTTACAATCACCTCAAACCCTTGGGGAACCTTGCATAATCTCAATTTCCACTCTTGATGGCCCTCCATGTTCCCAAGATGAATCTAAACACTCAAACATGCTTTTTGTTGATCTCAAACTTCTCATGCATGAGATCTCCACTCTGCAGAATTGACCCTTCCTCACAATGTCACTCAAATCTCCCAACCAATATGTCATAGTCCTCTGAAATTTTGCACACTTGATAACAACTCTAGGGCTTCCCTATCTGCAAAATTTCAGATCTTTTCATTGAGCCATTTGGCCTAGACACCTTTCTATTCAGCACCCATATTTCAGATTTGGTCTGAAAACCACCCCCCTCACTTCAAAAACTCATTTCTCTCTGCGCAAGAACGATCTCTCTCTAATTTTTGTGGCAGCAGATAGGATACAATGCACTGAATTTTCTTAGAAATTTTCAGGACAATTTACTGAAAATTGAAGAAATGGCAGACTCTGTACAATTTTCTAGAGAGCATGCAGTTGCGGGAGCACTTTACCCTATCAACTTTCAAAAATTCTAGCCCAGTGCGCATAGAAGCTCTCACAATAATTTTAAGTGTGCTAACTGAAAGATAACCCAAGCTATCATGTGTAGAAATCTCAAGTCTAGATCTCAAACTTGAGATCTTTCCCAAAATCACCTTAATCCCCAAAATCTGCAATCCACCTCACACAATCTCTCCAATTCCTCTCATGTGTACAAGATGTAAAAAATCACCTCAAAGACATCATAATGAACTACAGGGTATAAAAATGGATCTTGGTTCTCTAACATAAGTTCAGCCCTCTCCTCTCCTAATGTTCTCTCCAAGTGAGCTCTCATAGCCTCCTTTTGCCTAATGTAGAATTGGATGCGGAACATTATCTTGCCTTCTAGAGAGGTCCCGGCAACGGAACCAAAAATGTGAGCCGGCCTGTCTCTCACTCAGGATGAACCTCTGATGGCTATTATGGTAGCGCACCATGGACTAAGAAGGCAAGGAACCCCAACTCCATCATACTACTCCAAGGCTAACACTCCAAGAACTCAAGACATTGCTCACTAGAGAACTCAATGAGAGAGAGATAGTTGCAAATGAAAGGATCATGAGTACCTCCTCACCCCTTTTTTATATACTTGTGAAATAGTTACATACCAAAGTTACTAATTACCGTAGTAACTCAAGTTACTAGACTAAAAGTCAAGTAAAGTCAAAAAGTAGAAAGGAATATCCATTCACATGGGCATATTTCCCTAAGCATGTGGTCTCATCTTGACCCAACCACTAAGTCAAGGATTCCTTCACATGGGCTATCCTTAGAATAAAGAAGAATCCAAAACAAAAAGGCTTGCGGACCCAAGAGTTCTCAACTCTTTCCTCAAAGCCAAACACCTAGGAATAATGCCAAGTCAACACACTAAAATCCAAAATAGTGGTGCTCATCTTTTCTACTTCCTCTAAAGTAAGGTCCACTCTATCTTAGCAATGACTAACTTTAGCTAACCATGACTAATATAGAACCATCCTTTATCTCTATAAATAATATCTCTTAAGTACTTGTAATACCAAGCTAAATATCACAATACCACACACATGCACAAATGGGTGTTATAAGCCTCTCTTCAAACTTCCATTGAAACTCTTGCAAGTTCCTCAGCTTGTTAGTTTGCACTCCCTAGTAGTTCTACCTCAAACACTGAAAGAACTCTACCATGGCATTAAAACCTGGTACTAAACAACCTCCTATTGTTGTACCTCCACTACTAGTGGGTACAACCAATCTCTCCCTAGAAACTAAGCTTGAAGTGATAGAGACATAGTTCAAAGATCAATATTGTCTCCATAGCTCAATCTCCTCTAAGTGAGCTTTCTTGAATCATGGTAGTTGTCTATCAGTAGAGCCTCCAAGTCATGAAACAACCCCTCCTATGCTATGAAGGGTGTGAACAATGTCGGGTTCCGCATCTATTACAAATCATACCAACTATCAGACTCTTGGATGAAATCATCCAACTCAATGGTACCCATTGTACCAAAGTAATGTCTGGGGCCTTTGGAGGCCTTATAAATCTTGTCCATGTCCCACAACAATAGTGCGGATACACCAAGTGCACTCTCAACTAAATCAACTCATATATCCAACTCTAGTTCAGAGTCAATCTCCTTCCTCACTAGGACCTGAGATACAGGCTTATACCAAGCGCCACTCCAAGTTAAAATATTATGTACTATAGCACTATCTCCTTTGGAATCCCCAAAGAAATCCGTTGTGACCAAGTAACCAAAAATTGAAGCCACAACTAGAATCACCACCAAGTGCCAACACTACCAACTGAACGTCACTGACTAATGTAGCTCCAACTACAACAACTACACTTTGGGAAATGGCAACTTATAACCTACCATCACAACATGCACTCTCATGATCTATAGGTCATCACTTCCTACCTCACTAGAGAGACTACCTCACTAGTTTGACTGGTCATCACTCTAGCTTCACTACCAAGAGCACACCAAGGCACCAACGCTCTAAAGCCAAGGTTCCTCACACAAACATGGTGCACAAATAGGAAGTAAAGAATGGAAGGGGTTCAATCATAAGAAATCTAAATGAAAACCTTCCACTCATAAAATCAACACTCGACTAACTCTATCACTACTTGACATAATACAAGTTGTCTACTTCCTAAGCTACCAAGATCACCAAGAATGGGATCAATTTGTCTCTCCTAGCCAAAGCTACAAGTGTATAGATAATAGTGGAACAGTCACTAGGACAACAAGTGAGTGTGGACCAACTGGCTAGGGCACCAATCTAAATCTAGGAACTAGATATCTAAGGGTCAAACCCTATTGCACACAATCTAGCAGGGTAGCCAGATTGTACCAAATAATGATCAAAAACTACTCTAAACTAGCTGGCCTTTATAGCCACATAGTTATGCCTTGAAGCCTCTAAATACCCAACTAAGGCCTTTTTCTTGCCACTTTGAACTGTCTCCAAATCTAGCAAAACTCCTCTAAATCTAGCCTAAATTTGCCACTTTGAACCTTTTCTAAATCTAGCAAAACTCCTCCAAATCTGGCCAAAATCTTCAATTTCACTTTTTGAGCTCAACTTGCACCAAATTGGTCTTGCTTTCACCTTTTTAGCTCAAAACAAACACCATTGCTTGAATTGACTATCTTCTCATTAAAATTTTGGCCAGCGCTTCTGCACACCATCTGCTTCATTGCCAAATTGGCATCAATTTGAAGACCTTCTGCACATGATTAGTCGTAGGGAAAATTTGAATCATGATCAAGCTCCCAATGATCACAAGGCTTGGAGATACTACCAACACCTTCAATCCCTACACCCAATTTCCCCTTGACATCACTTCTCTGATGTTATCTGTTTGTTCATACAACTCAATCAGATTAGTACTTGATCTATCACTCAAATTTTTACCAACAACTTGGCACTAATTATGGTGAAGCCACACCCACTCTAGCTAAGAGAATCCAGGTGATGCTTGCTGGCCTCTATCTACCATAGCCATGAACTCAAAGGCTCAACATTTGAGAAGTGAGCTCTCTAGAATTGGACTTTGAAAGTATATCCCCTTGGTCTCCAATCCTAATGGTCCCACTGATGGCACATCCAAAGGTGTGAATGATGCTAAGTAATGATAGGCTCCACCATGTAGTCAATACTCCAAACACAAAATCCGATTGTCAACAAGTAGTAGGTCATCACTTCCTACCTCACTGGAGAGAACCAAAGGTACTCTGATTGGTCATCACTTTAGCCTCGCCACCTAAAGCACACTAGAGCACCAATGCTCTAAATTCAGGGCACCTCACACAAATGTGGTGCACAAACAAGAATTAGGCAATGGAGAGGTTTCAATCACAAGAAATTTAAATGAAAACACTCCATCTCATAAATCAACACGAGATTAACTCTACCACCATTTGACACAATAGGAGTTTATATCTATGTCCTAAGCTACCAGGATCACCAAGAATGGGATCCAATTGCCTCTCCTAGCCAAAGCTATAATTTTATTGATAATAGTGGGCTACTCACTAGGACAACAAGTGAAGATTGATGTGGTATCCACATTTTTCATTTTTTTTGTTTCTATTCCATTTTGAAGAAGTGTACAGACAAAGGTGTATTGAATCCAAATGGCATTGGAAGCAAAAGATTTGTGTCTTTTGGTTGAAACCCAAAGTAACGTGACTCTGAGTCAGAAGCCAAGTACTCAGATCAGACCCGGCTAGTGAAACTCAAAGTAAGGGAACTTTGTCTCAGGGTGATCAACCCAATGCAAAGACGGCATAAAAACTTCCCTTTGGAGGGGTAAATCAAGAAATTACATGCAAAGAAATGGCATTCAAGGCGCAAATCACTAACTTGGATAATGCCAAGAGGAAGTCATGTAGAAGGGATGTGTTTCAATGATGAGTGATGGAGGAATGGTTGATCAACAAAGAACTATAATCAGGACTTTGTTGAGGGGATTTTGAATTGTCCCACAAGTATCCTAAGCCACTGAGCAATTGACCTAAAGGAGTGCCTATACCCAAGCAGGTTGAGTGTTTGATGTTTAACAAGTTTGAAGGAGTTAGGATCTTAAGACCAAGAGACGGTAGAATTATCTTTCAATTACCACACATAAGAGATCACACAATGCCAAAGAAGGAAAAGATGAGTTCTTGGAATTTGAGTTTTCTAAGGTTCATGGCAGAAGTAGCATCAAGTGATTGTAAGGAGGGACATGAGAATGAAGGGAAGAGAGGTAATCCGGCTCAATGAAAAGACTTGGATTGGAGGTTGGTGTTGGGAAGAGAGGGCGGTGATGAAATTGGGGCCACATTTCTTGGGAAAGGAGAGTTTGCGGAAGAGAAAGATGAAATTTGTCATTCTTTTAGGGAGCCATGCACAAAGAATGGATACAAGGTAGATACCTATCAAGAACAAGTCAGGTGAAGCATTGTTGGGGCAATGATGGCACTCTTCAAGCCCAATCACACAACTTATGTAATGAAGCATTAGGTAGTCTTCTTCCACTAGATGTTTGCAAGCACACCAATAAATTGAGTGAAGTGCTTTCATCAAAGTGTGGTGTTGCATCAAAGTGTGGTGTTGCCATTTGCTACCCATTTCTACTTTGGACCGAATTTGATAAAGGATTTTGAGTGAAGAAAGATGTCACATTGTCATCCAGACTTACAAAAGACTGCAGATGACGAGGAACAGCAGTACATCTGATAGATTCAAAGTAGTGATGAGCACTATGCACACACAAGGTAGTATCTAAGAGTAGTAGTGACCATCACTAAGACAAGGAATCAAAGTCATTTGGAGGAGAGTTTGTTGCCAGTTAAGCCAAAGAAGGTGAGGAAGGTGAACCTGAGGCAAGAAGTCATAGCGCTTGATGAGTTGTCAAGAGCAAAAGAATTGGAAAGTGAAGCCGAGTACAAAATAGAATATTTGAGAGAAGAAGAAGAGCCGGAGTTGACGCTGCAAAGTGAAGAGTCAAGCAATGGAAGTGAAGGGGAGGTGGAAGTTCAGAAATGAGGATAAGACAATGCTTATAAGGAAATGCAAGAGTTCCATGCAGCGATTGATCAGATGGACAAAGGAGGAAACCTATGTCATAAATTACCCACTTTGGAGATAGAAGAAACTCTGGAGGCTGAGCCAAAGGTGGAAGTTCAGGGAGGTAGAAGAGAGAGAAGGAGTTATACTATTGTGGGGGCAGAAGTGAGCAATGTAAGTTTGGTAGTGGAGGAGGGGGAAAGTTCAGATGAAGTACCTATGAGAGTTAGAAGATTAAGACTTTGGAGTAAAGCTCCAGTTGAAGAAGTGAGAGAAGAAGAGCCAAAGCATGCTGAGAGCTTACGAGTCTTTGATGGAGTAGAGTACTTGTTGAAAGAAGTTTGTCCTGTGAGCCGGCCTGTCTCTCACTCAGGATGAACCTCTAATGGCTTTTATGGTAGCGCACCATGGACTAAGAAGGCAAGGAACCCCAACTCCATCATACTCCTCCAAGGCTAACACTCCAAGACTCAAGACATTGCTCACTAGAGAACTCAATGAGAGAGAGACAGTTGCAAATGAAAGGATCATGAGTACCTCCTCACCCCTTGTTTATATACATGTGAAATAGTTACGTACTCAAGTTACTAATTACCGTAGTAACTCAAGTTACTAGACTAAAATTCAAGTAAAGTCAAAAAGTAGAAAGGAATATCCATTCACATGAGCATATTCCCCTAAGCATGTGGTCTTATCTTGACCCAACCACTAAGTCAAGGATTCCTTCACATGGGCTATCCTTGGACTAAAGAAGAATCCAAAACAAAAAGGCTTGCGGGCCCAAGAGTTCTCAACTCTTTCCTCAAAACCAAACACCTAGGAATAATACCAAGTCAACACACTAAAATCCAAAATAGTGGTGCTCATCTTTTCTACTTCCTCTAAAGTAAGGTCCTCTCTATCTTAGCTATGACTAACTTTAGCTAATCATGACTAATATAGAACCATCATTTATCTCTATATAAATAATATCTCTTAAGTACTTGTAATACCAAGCTAAATATCACAATACCACACACATGCACAAATGGGTGTTACATTTACCCCCGGACTAAGTTTTCACTTTGTCCTCAAAGTGAAGGTCTCTCTACCTTCTATGGTACAAACATTCGATGCCCCAAGGAAGCACCTTCTCTTTATTATATAGACAAAGAGGATCTTCTCCAAGGAAGCTCCACCAGAGGATTAGGGACACAGATAGGTGACATGTAAGCAAGCTCCACCCTTGGATTACTTACTTGGATGGGTGACCTGTCTGGTCTAGGTCCTATCTGGTTGGTCAAATGAGCTTTGACCAGAGGGAATCTTTTAGGGAATCTTCCTGTAGGAATCTCAGAATCACATGAGTAAGGTACCATTGGAACGCTCTCGACGAGACAAACCAGGGGGGAGAAAAGGCCAGCCTTTCCTCCAATTGAGGGGGGGATCTACACATTTTTGAGGCCTAATTCATCCGTTTAGGCCTCCAAAATTGCCTTCAAAGATTTCAGGCATATTTCGGTTCCTACTCTATTAGTAGAAGTCCCCTTTTGGTGATACCTCTTTCTGATCTGTTAAGTCCATCATGTGTAACATCCTTCCAGATGTTACCAAACCAATTCTCACATCTAGATCATATGGCTAACCCTTGGTATTACAGACCTCCCTCCTTTTAAGACGCAACGTCCTCGTTGTGCAATTGTTGCTCAAATGCTTGCACCAACACCGGTGCATGTGCCAAATTGGCAGCGGGTTCCCAGGTTGCTTCATAGAGGGGGTAACCTTTCCATTGTACTAGATATTCCACCCGCGGATGGCGAGTACCACGCATGCACTTTTGGAGAATCCGCTCCACTTCATATTCCTCTATGCCATCAATGACTGTCGGACAAGGTCGAATGTCCTGTGTGGAAGTACCTTGGCCTGATCGGGGAGCATATCTGCGTAATAGGGAGACATGGAACACTGGATGGATCTTCATGTGTGGTGGTAGCTCAAGGTGATAGGCCACAGCGCCGATGCAATGAAGAATCAAGAAAGGCCCAATAAAACGAGGTCTGAGCTTACGAGATCCAACTAATGTGAGGTTGGTTATCAATAGCCACACTTGATCCCCAACATTGAACTCCATGTGCCTACAGTGTGCATCAGCATACTGCTTTTGTCGATTTTGTGCAATCTGTAACCTGTGCTTGGCGCTCTCCACACCTTGTTGGATTCTAGAAACAAATGTGTTGACTGCATCAACCTTGGTAGTCACTGGACGGAGCTTCATCAAGCTAGAAGGTGTGAAGGGATGCTCACCATACATGAGGAAGAACGGAGTGACTTGAGTGGAGGCATTCACTGAATTGTTGTAAGTGAATTCCACCAACGGTAGTGGGGTGTCCCACCTCTCTTGCTCTTCTAAGGTGAAGCCGCGTAACATGTCTTCAATCGTGCGATTAGCCCGCTCTGTTTGGCCATCTATTTGTGGATGGTAAGCTGTAGACATGGCCAACTTGGTTTTGAAGAACCCAAAGAGTGTTCGCCAAAACAAACTGGTGAATTGGGTGCCTCTATCGATGATGAGTACTCTAGACAAGCCATGGTGAGCAAAGACTGCATCTAAGTATAGTTGAGCTAGTTGTGGAGCGGTCACCTCCTTGGTGGTAGGACGTACATGAATCATTTTGCTGAGCCAGTCCACAAAGACCACAATGGAGTCAAACCATGAGGTGGTCTTGGGTAATTCACAGACTAGATCCATACTCACTTGTTCCCAACGTTGGGTAGGAGTGGGAAGAGGTTGAAGGAGCCCTGCAGGAGCTTGATTAGAAGCTTTGTTCTGTTGACAAAGTAGACAGCTACGCACATAGTCCATCACGTCTTTGCTCATCTTGGGCCAATAGTAATGGCGCTTGACTGCCTCCAAGGTCTTGTCCACTCTGACATGAGCTGCAATGGCCGAATCATGACATTCCGCTAGAATGGTGGTGCGTAATTCTGGGACATTTGGGATCCACAATCGGCCCTCCCAAAAGGTGAGTCCTTGGGTGCTGGTGACACCTTTGGATGATTGCACTTCTACAATCTGTGGATCAGCTTTTGTAGTAGCTAGAATCTCTTGCCAGAATTCAGGGTTAATCTTAACCTCTGCCGCCAAGTTGTTGGCCATTGGCACGCGGGTGAATGCATCTACAAGTTGCTTCTTACCTTCCACGTAGGTGATTGTCATGTTGAAGCATTGTCGCCACTCTGCCCACCGAATTTGGCGATGAGATAGATCCTTCTCCGTCTCGAGGTAGACTAGAGGTTTGTGGTCTGTCTCTACTACAAATGCCTTCTCGCCCAGGTAGTGCTTCCAATGCTTGGTTGCTAGAACGATGGCCAGCTCTTCTTGTTCTGTGGTGTGGTAGTTGCGCTCTGCTGGTAACAACTTTCGAGAGAAATATGCAATTGGATGCCATCCGTCATGCCACTCTTGTTGTAGGACTGCTCCTATTGCTACGCTTGATGCATCCGTAGCCAACTTGATTGGACGTTTTGGGTCATACCACTTCAAGATTGGTGCATGTAGCAAGGCGGCCTTCAATTCTTGAAAGGCCAACTCTTGTGCAATTCCCCATGTCCACTTCTTCCCCTTGCCAAGTAGTGCCGTTAAAGGCTGTGCAACCTTGGAGAAGTCCTTGACAAATCTACGATAGAATCCCGTCAACCCCAAGAAGCTCTTAAGTTGAGTCTGATCTTCTGGTGCACTCCATTTTTGAATGACCTCTATTTTATCTATCAATACTTGAATGCCCTCTGCACTTACTCTATGCCCTAAGTAGTCTACTTCAGACTTGCCAAACTCACACTTTGAGATTTTGGCGTACAACTGATTCTGTCTTAGAATCTGGAGGACCTCTCGTAGATGTTGTTTGTGTTCTGTCATCGTGCTACTATATACTAAGATATCATCCAAGAAGACGATAACAGACTTATCCAAGTATGGACGAAATATGTCATTCATTAGGCTCATGAAAGTGGCAGGCGCATTGGTGAGGCCAAAAGGCATCACAAGATACTCAAAGTGGCCATACCTGGTTCAAAAGGCAGTTTTGTACACATCCTCCTCTGCAATTCGGATTTGATTGTAACTGCTCCGCAAGTCCAGTTTGGTGAAGTATCTCGCTCCATGGAGTTGATCAAACAGGTCATCCATGCGAGGTTAGGGGTATTTGTTCTTCACTGTTTGCTGATTGAGACCCCGATAGTCAATGCACATGCGCATTGTACCATCCTTCTTCTTCACAAACAAGACAGGGGCCCCATATGGTGATACGCTAGGTTGGATGAACCCTTTCTGTAGCATCTCCTCAATTTGAGTCTTACACTCCTCCAACTCATGAGGTGATAGGCGATATGGGGCCTTACAAGGAGGTGTCTTCCCCAGGAGTGTCTCTATTTTGTGATCTACTCACCTTTTAGGTGGTAATCTTGAGGGTAGATCATTGGGAAAGACATCTTGAAACTCATCCACCACATCTTTCAATTTCTCAAGAATTTGTCCAGCGAGTTGTGCACTCTGGACTTCTCTTATTAGACCCAGAAAACATCTATCGGTCTTACAGACAATTGTCGTCCCTACAACATATAGAGGCAGTTTCTGCTTGTGTGATTTTTCTTTAACCCCAATGATTGACCATTGGTGGGTTCTCACTACTTTCTTCCTCCAATCCACCATTGGGTTGTACTGCTCCATCCATGGCATGCCTAAAATTGCATCATAACGGGCTAACTGTATCACTCGCCACTCAATTGCTTCTTGATATTCTCCTACAGAGAGGGTTACCCGTCTAGGTAATGATTCAATCCTCTCTGTTTGCCCATTTGGTAACTCTACTTCTTCACTTCCATCTCTCTCTAGATCCATTCCAAGGCTTATTGCAACAGAGCGAGACAAGAAATTCTTTGTTGCTCCCGGATCTATTAATACTCTCACTTGATTACCTTCTAGGATTCCATTCACGACAATCAATTGTGAGGTTGCCTTTTGGGATCTTTGCGCATTATTCTTCTTCCTTCCCTCGCTTCTCTGCTTCCTTATTGAGCCAGTAAGGCCGCAAGGTACATTTACTGGCGATCTTCATTTTCCGAAGTGGTTTCCACCTCCTCCTCTTCAATGTGCCTCTCCATGTTGTTCAAAGATTGCCTGTACAAAGGCCAAGGGCCTCTAGGGAAACGAGTGCGACAATTGGTAGATATGTGCCCAATACGGCCACAATTGTAACAACGGCGTTGTTCTCCTTGAGTCCCTTCTCCTCGTGGGACTCCATCTCTTTGTTCTTCTAGCCATCCCCGCTCTCCTTGAAGCGGCCGTGCTCCTCGATCCCGAAATCGAAGGTTGCCCAATTCCATTGGTACTGGTCCACCCATGTATGGCATTTCTGCCCGATAATGTTGAGGTGGAACTACTCCTTCACCTCCACCTAATGCTCTAGCTATTCTCTGTGCACAAGCAATAGCTTCAAATACCGTGCGAGGGTTTTGCACCATGACTTCTTGGCGAATCCGCTCTTTCAACCCTCGTTTGAAATTGTCAAGAGCCTCTATTGGACTCATGTCGGTAATTGCAACTTGTAGATCCAGAAATGCCTCCACATACTCTTGTACGCTATTCTTCTGTCTCAATCCCCATAGTCGGGTTTGAGCCATCTGCACAGAAATCCACCGATTGGAAATTCTTGAGCAGTCCTTCTTGCATTGCTGTCCATGTGACCTCCCTTCTCTCTGCCAGCATGGATCGTTCCCAAGCATCATACCATGTGAGGGCTTTATCGGTCAAGTACCCACATGCAAACACGCCTGCAGCATGCTCCGTGATCTCTGTTGAGAACAATCGAAAATATCGATTCATTCTCGAGATCCAATTCTCCACTACTCCCATCGTACGCTACTCCTTGTAAGGCTCGATGTTGCAGGTCTTCTTCATCCGGAGTAGCAATGTAGCTTCATCGTTGATAGGGTTCGTAGGCACGGGTGCCTCTCCAAGTACTTCAGTCGCAGGTACTAGGTTTTGACACGGCTCTTCTTCTTGCATGGCTTGATTGTTCCTGAGGATCTGCACTTGACTTTGCAATGTCTCCATGGTCATCTTAATCTCTCAAAATTCATTCAACATCCCTTGCATTCCTTGCACCAGCTCTTGCAACTGCGGATCCATGGTTCCTGCAACACCCAATTGCTAACGTCTACTTCAATACAGAGTCAATATAATCACTTTGGAAGTCGCACGAACTATCGGAACTACCATTGGGACCTCAAAAGCTATCACTTGTTGATAATACTCCTCACCAAAATTCCTAACCACAAAATCTCTAAACATCAATTTCGGCCTCACTACATAACGGATTTCTACTTGAGTGTTGAAAGGGAGAGGATTTGGGACATTCATATCCATATTATCATAATAGAATGTAGATCGTCAAATCCCACTCTCTGTCATATATCACCACAGGCAGAATCACCGGGTTTGGTGAGTTCATCACTCTGTCCATGAATTCCGCACCAAAGTGATAAACTAGCGATACTCTCATCTGCTCATGCTGGATGTACATAACCTTGCTGTGGAATGGGTTTGAGAATGGAAAGCTAGGTGCGGGAAATTGTCCCCCCGGTGCATCCATCCCATCCGCTCTCTAAACTCCTTCCTAAGTCTAGCGATTACTCTATGTTCTCCACCTCAAATTACTCAGTTTCAGTGTTTGTGCTATTCCAAGAGGGGTGATCCACTCTCTTGGACTAGAACACTCGCTCTGATACCATTGTAATACTCCGAGGACAAGAGAAGAGAGAAAACACATATTGCACACTCAAACATTTGATGCCCCAAGGGAGCACCTTCTCTTTATTATATAGACAAAGAGGATCTCCTCCAAGGAAGCTCCACCAGAGGATTAGGGACATAGATAGGTGACATGTCAGCAAGCTCCACCCTTTGATTACTTACTTGGATGGGTGACCTGTCTGGTCTAGGTCCTATCTGGTTGGTCAAACGAGCTTTGATCGGAGGGAATCTTTCAGGGAATCTTCTTGTAGGAATCTCAGAATCACATGAGTAAGGTACCATTAGAAAGCTCTCAACGAGACAAACCAGGGGGGAGGGAAGGCCAGCCTTTCCTTTGTTGGGGGGGAATCTGCACATTTTCGAGGCCTAATTCATCCGTTTAGGCCTCCGAAATTGCCTTCAAAGATTTTAGGCATATTTCGGTTCCTACTCTATTAGTAGAAGTCCCCTTTTGGTGATACCTCTTTCTGATCTGTTAAGTCCATCATGTGTAACATCCTTCCAGATGTTACCAAACCAATTCTCACATCTAGATCATATGGCTAACCCTTGGTATTACACTCCACCTTCTTCTTGCCTTGCCTCTTGTCATAGCTCTCCTTTTGTTTCCTTTGGGCTTGCTCCACTCAAACCATAGCAACTGCTCTTGCCTGTTCCAACTCCATGAGTTGATCCTTCCTTGACTTCTCTGCATCACCTCCTTGTACTTTCTTCAATCTCCTATGAATGATTTGGAAGGTAGGAAGATCAAAGTGAATAGGTAAGGTAGACTTAATACCATACACCAATTGAAATGGAGAATATCCGGTGGAAGTCTTCATGGTTGTCCTATACTCCCACAAAACTGCATGAATCCTCTTGTCCCAATGATGTTTAGCTCCCTCCATTTCTGCATCTTTGGCCAACATCATGCACAAGGTCTGATTGGTTCTCTCTACCAAGCCATTGGAATTGTATATACATCCTATAACCAGTGTGATAGAGAAATTGTCGTGCATATATACATCGCTACACAACATACATCGCTGTCAACATCATACACTATAAAAGCACAACTCACACATAAGTCATACATAGACTCTAAAGTGCCACAATAATCAGATTGCTTAACACTTTCAACTCAACTCAACTCAGATCAGTACTTGATCTGTCACTCTATAAACTGCCAACAACTGGGCACTGATTACAGTCAAGCCACACCCACTCAAGCATAGAGAATCCAGGTGACGCTCACCGGCCTCTGTCCACCATAGCCAGGAACTCAAAGGCTCAACATCAGAGAAGTGAGCTCTCTGGAGCTCACTTCAAAACTATACCCCCTGGACTCGAGCTAGCCCTGAAACCCTAACGGTCCCGCTGATGGCACACTTGACGGTGCAAACGGTGCAAAGTGATGGTGGGCCCCACCGTGAAGTCAGTACCTCAAACACAAAATCTAACCGTCGGAAAGTAGTCCCTGAGAAACTGCTAGAATAACTCTAACTACCATCACTGGAACTCCAGTGTCCGAGCATCTAGATGCGGAACTACAAATGGCGTGACAGCTATCGTGCGTATATACATCGCTACACAACATACATTGCTGTCAACATCATACACTATAAAAGCACAACTCACACATAAGTCATACATAAACTCTAAAGTGCCACAATCGCCCCCCTAGCTGGCGGTTAGGTCCCTCTAACTCCAAATAGCCATCTACTCTAAGTATATGGTATACCCTCTAATGGGCAAAGATCAGGAGGCCGGGTGCTATGGAGCCCCATCGTTAGTCGCTTGTCTGCAATCTATACCATATAAAGAATGAACTAGCTATAGGTCAAGTACATCTAGGACATAACCACTGTCCTTGAGGAACCACCGTGAGGGGAGGAGTCATACATGCCATATGCCATCCTCTCGAACAGCTATCACACACTAACATAGTAGCAGTTCCACCAGAAGAGCCACATAACATACACCTCAAGCCTGCACGTACAAGTGCCAAGCTTGGGTACATAGTACCATCAATGTTTGGAAGGTGGCATGGCGCACAATTGCGCACATGATCCTTCCAAACAACACCATCACGTCCTTCTAACACAAGGACTCCAGATGGCAAAACCTCGTGCACTCTCAAGATAGTGCGGCCTGTAGAAACATCAAGTGTTGTCGGTGATGTCTGCTGTAGATATACATAGTCGCCTGGATGAAATCGACGGATCGAGGGTCTATAACCTCCTCCTCGAATGGTAGCATAGCGTAAAGTATCTTTATGCTGAGCAATCGCCAAGTTCTCAAAGGCCATCGGCATCACTCTCCGAAAGATCTCTGCCCGCTGAGAACATGCGTTCATCCATACATCGGGGTCATCCAAGTCCAAAACTACAGTAGCATCTCGACAAATGGCTGCAGGTAAATCTGGATCTCGTCCATAGAGTAGAAAGTATGGAGAGAAGGATGCTAAGGAGGCTTGCCGGCTGAACCGATAGCCCATGGCCAACCAAGGTAACTGGAGATCCCAATCTCCCAAGTGGCCTCTCTGCAAACCATACTTTTGCAATCCTCTCTTCACCGTCTGAACCACTCTCTTTGCTAAGCCATTTGCCTCAGGGTGATCTCGGGATGTAGTACGATGATCAATCAAAGCCTTGTCACACAAGACCTGAAACTCTCCCAAGAACTCTGTACCTTGATCAGTCAAAACCTCAGCTGGTGCACCAAAATGACTAAGAACTTGATCCAAGAACGAGTAAGCTCCCTTCACTAGACTTGTCAGGAAGTGCCACCAACTCAATCCACTTGGAGAAGTGCTCCACCATCACCAAAACATACCGATGATGTCTCACAGTCAGCAATAAAGGTCCGGCAAAGTCCAAACTCCAACGGTAACCCAATCCCATGATAGGTAATGGGTGTAACAGTGGCGTAGGAGCATTGTATGATGCTCTAACTCGGTCACAAACCACACATCTGGCAACAAACTGCTGTACCTTGGTCTGCATACCGCGCCACCAATAATGACTCTGGAGTAAGCTATATGTACGCTTTACTCCAAAATGTCCTAGCTCCTCATGAGCATGACGGACCAACTGTGGTCTCTGTGATGGAAGTGGTACTACTCGCACTCTACCATCCTCCCATACACGCAAAAGGTGTCTACCCTCTAATCTGAACCGTCTGGCTCGCTGAAGAACACGGTCTCTCTCCTTGGCCCCAGCTGTGCCACCCACAACACCAGTGCGAAGATAGTCCTTCACTAAAACATCATCATGAATGTCTCGCTGAACTGTACCAATATCTTCACTCTCTGGATCTGTGACCTCAATAACTCCTCCTGTATGCTGAGAGAGATACCACCAAAGTCTCTGCAAATAAACACAGAAAGGCCGATGCATGCCAACCTGGCACCATCTCCTCATCTGTCTCACCATGCCAACGTGCTCCGGTCTGATCCTGCTGGCTGGGACATGGGTTTCTACTCAACCCATCTGCATCACGGTTCACCACTCCAGGTCTGTGAACAACCGTGATATCATACTCATGTAAAATCAGAGCCCATCATGCAAGCTTCCATGAAAGCTTGTCGGACTCCATCAACCACTTCAGCGGCTGATGATCAGTGATGAGAGTGAAGGGGTTACCAAATAGGTAACATCAGAAATGTGCTACTGCCCAAACTGCTGCCAAGCACTCTCCCTCATATGAACTATACTTCGCCTCCGCTGAATTGTTGGAGCGACTAGCATAGGCCACCACAAACTCCTTCTCCTCATTATCATGTTGGGTGAGCACCGCTCCAAGCCCCAACATACTCCAATCAGTGTGAACCTGAAATGGTCGTCCCCTGATCGGTCTCCTCAAAATAGGAGCCGATGTCAACCTCTCCTTGAGCTCTACAAAAGCTCTCTCCTGCTCATCTCCCCAACACCACTCCTGTGTAAGCTTGGTCAGCTTCGTCAAGGCCTTGGCAATGGCACTAAATCCTCTAACATAGTGGCAATAGAAGTTCGCCAACCCAAGGAATGCTCGCACTCTGCTCACATCCGTAGGCCAAGGAATACGTGCAATAGCCTCCACCTTGGTCTGCTGAACACCAAGTCCTCCGGGGTAGATAGTGTGACCCAAATACTCAACCTGCTCATGGAAGAACCTACACTTCCCAGGATGTAATTTGAGTCCATGAGATCTCAACCTCTCAAACACCTCCAACAACGGTCTCTCATGCTCCTCCACAGTAGTGCTATAAACCAAAATGTCATCAATATAGCACCGAGCAAAATCCAATCCAGCTAGGATCCTATCCATGACCCTCTGGAACTCAGCAGGAGCATTCTTCAACCCAAATGGTAAGAACCTCCACTGATATAACACATCCTTGCCGTGAAGATCAATAGCCCAAAATGTTATCTTGGACTTATCTTCCTCCCTGATCGGCAACTGATGATATCCCGCTTGAAGATCCAAAGTACTGAAGACCTTTGCATGCCCAATCGCATCAAAAATCTCCTCCGGTGTAGGCATGGCATACCGATCAGCCCTAGTCTGTCGGTTGATAGGATGGTAATCTCCACACATCCGCCTATCTGTATAGTTGCCATGCATATCCTTCTTGGCTGGCATCACTGTCGCTGATGCATACTCTCCATGTGAAATCTCCACCAAACCAGCCTACAAAAGGTCACTACTCCGGCTCTGAATCAATGTCCTCTCCATATCACTATATCGATAAGGACGTCGGAAAACTGGTGTGTCGCTAGTCAGCTCAATCCGTATACCAAGTCCCTTCAGAGCACCCAAATCCTTCATACTGAAGGCAAAACAACTCGTGTGACTCCTCAAGAACCTCCAAACCCTCAGTCTTTCCTCTCCAATAAGCTTGGGTCCAAGATCTGGCTCCCAAGTATCCTCTGTAACTGTAGGAGGAGTCAAAGACGTACTAACTGGCTGCTACACTGGGCCCTTGGGAGCAATAGTGTCATGCTCCCGACCACTAGAGGTCCCAACCTCTGTGTGAAAAACTCCCTCCACTCTGGCTGCAAGCTCCATACATCCTCTGGCTGCATCCCATGTGGACCAAGGGTGTAATCCAAGTAGCCCACGCTCACCTGGATGGACTCCAAGTAGACCACTCTCCCTAGTAGCTACTGGATGTGTCCCAAGAATACCATGTCCACTCGGTCCATCGCCCCCAGGTCAAACAGTTCAGGTCCATAGCCTGACCTAACACCTGACGCCTGGATGCCTCTGACACTGCTGGAACAGCGGTAATACCGGTGCAAAAACCCATCGCCCGCTCTCTCTCATCAGCATTGGGCTCCACCAACTGCTATAACTGTGAGTCCTAAACAAGTCCAGGTCCTCCCTCTCAAAAAGCATGAGAGCCAGGGAAACTCATGAGTGTGGGAAATGCAGCTCTAGGCTGTCCAACTAGGTTCACCACTGCCATAGGTGACCTATCAGCCACTACCACTGTCTGAGACTGACGTCCAGCATCCAAGATATCATCAACAAGAATGTGGTCTAGTCGCTGAATCCCATCATAACTACGCTGTAGAACCTCTTTGGGTAAAAGGTTTGTCCACCAAAGACAAAGACGATGAGCCCGTGATCCCACTCTGGCTGCATCTAACAATGCAGCAGGTCTTATCCATGAATGGACCTGATGTGTACTCGCCACCACTCTAGTGCAAGAATCACCCATCAATGGAATGTTCTCCAAAAGGTAAGCTGGAGAAATAGACTAATGAACCTGGAGATGTCGTAGTATCCGTAACATCTCCCAAAACACACCAGAACGAGGATCCTGAAGACCCAAACCACGGCCCGCACGTGTATGTCCCTGACATGGCCATCCAGAAATCACCAAGTGAATAGGCCCATGTCTCTCTAGGTCATGCGCCCCCAGTAAGGAAATGTCTCCTGGTAAGGCCTTCTGGTAACCTCCGACTGCTGACATCGGTAATAACTCCGGATACCAATAGGCCAAGTGTGCCACATGATGTAGAGAGACTTGCCTAGCAGTCTCATCTCTCTTTACATACAAGTACCTCTGTACTCGGATACCCACCTGTAACACCGTAGCTAGTCCGGTGTTGATCCCACCAAACAACTCCAATAGACATATCCCCTCTACTGGATATTGCCAAGCAATGAGTGTGGTATCCAGAGGTGTCAAAGCAATCGCCTCTGGAGGCTCATCCTCACACTCATCCCCTGATGGTACGAAGGCTCCACTCCAAGCCTGCTGCACCAACTGATCTGCATGCTGCTGCAATGCCTCCTCTGAACTCCACAATGGAACATCCAAGGTGGATGGAACAATCCCACTCGTACTCCATAGCCGAGTGATCTCCTCTGGTACTGGAGTATCCTCTGCATGGGCGTTCCCCTCCAACAAGTCACCAGGCCAAGTAACTGCATCGCTGAAAGCTAAAACTGATGCTGCCATGGTCCCGGACTGTAGTGAGCCAAGACTACCACTACTGAAGCGTACTGGTAGGCGACATACCCGTCCCTCACCAGACTGCCAACCAGGTCTATAAGAGGTTGTCCCCTCCCAATAGTCAATGCTGAAACCCATAGGGTATAACACTGCTCCCCCAACTAGCACATCATATGACTTAGCTATCGTCGCAATAGCCTGAGCTCTCACCACCAAGCTATCAGTCGGATGACCAGGCTGAACCTGGACAACAAGCTCCCCACGTGTGATGTACTGTGTCGAACCACCACCTAGAGATGTCTGGATCTGAAATGGACACCTCTCCACATCGGTCTTCCGTAACTCCATACCAACAATTGCAGCCTTCCCCAACATAAGGGGCTGCGCATCAGAGTCTAACAAGACTCTCTGTGGTGTATAGACCTTCCCTAAAGGTCCCACTAAACAAAAGATCCCCCTCTGGTTATCCAATAGGACAACACCAGGTGTAAACCGCGCTCTCTCAAAGGCCGGTCTAGCTGGCAACTCCTCCAGTCTAGCCGCTGCTGCCTGCCATAAACCACTGGTTGCTGAACGGATCCCATGCTCCTCAACCAAGTCAGCTCCACTACCAACCACCTCTGCTCTAGTAGTAGGAACTGCACCATCCCTACTCTCACACAACGTGGCAGCCAACCGAAACACTGGGGCTGGGTCAACTCCCAATGTAAACATGTCACTGGCTGAAAATAAAGGATGCCGCATAATCAGCTGAGCCGCCCCCAACATCATGCTAGACTCAGTCTGTGTAGTAGCAGGTGGCTGACTAGCAGATAGTCCATCATGTACTCCATCACCACCTACCACACCTGCACTAGGACGTCTAGGAACCATGGATGTCATCTGCAATGCCTCAGATAGCATGAAAGACTGGGGAAGTCTGACCTGTCTCCCAACCTCTCCTCTCTGTGGGTCCAACTCCACTGATGCTCCTCTAGGCTCTGGAGCACGTACTGCACTCCTAGTCACTGCTGCAGATGCATCCACCTGTGCTGCTCCGCACATGAAGTCCAAAGCATCTCTATCACCAGCATATGAGGTGGAAGCCTCAGCACCAGAATCTGATCTCCTCTGAGCAATAGCCATACTAGCCAATCTCTGCTCCAATTGCTCAATCCGAGTAGCCATAGCTGTGTCAGAAGTAAGGGCATGTACTGCACCCCTACTAGGTGTAGATCCTCTACCACCACCTCGTCCTCCATGAACTGGAGCTCCTCTACTACCTGCCATAGCAGCCCTACCACTCCGTAACTCCGGGTGTAGGTCAAAACACCGGTCACTAGTGTGACCAAATCTGTGGCAATACTCACACTGCCTCTGTGCTGGCTGTGATGCACTAGAGGTATCAGGTCCGCTGCCCTGAGTACACTCTCTCCTGTGGTGAGGTCCACCACAAGTCCAACAAGCAACACCACCACTCACTGGCTGCTGCTGACCCGAAAATGAGGGTAAGGGTCTAACTCCACTAGGCCCTCCACTCGCTCCATAGGATCTAGGCTGTCCACCCTGTCCTCCAAAACCAACTGGGCGTGGTGCACTATGCTGCACTCTAGAAGAAGTCACAATCGTGGATGAGGTCTCTCTACCAAATCCAGCTGTCACCACTCTCTCCTCCACCATGTTGAGCTCAATATGCTCAGCCAAACCAAAGACTACTGCCAAAGTGGGCGAAGTAACCTGCAACAACGTAGCATCACAAACTCTACGTCGCAACTCCCTGTCCAGTATCCCATACCAAAACTGGACTGCCTGGGCCTCAGTAACTCCCTCAGTGAAACTGATCAGCCGCCTCATGCGAGTGTATGCCTTGCGTAGGCTCTCTCCAGCCTTCCGCTGGAACTCCTGCAAGCTCCTCAGCTTGTCGGTCCGCACTCCCTGGTAGTTCTGCCTCAAACATAGGAAGAACTCAACCATGGGGTTAAACCCTGGTACCACAGCACCTCCTGCAGCGGTACCTCCACTCGTAGTAGCACTATCTCCAGCTAGTGCACCTCCACTAGCTCCACCCACACTACTCGAGCTAGAACTCGTAGGTACAGCCGATCTACTCCTGGCCACCGAGCCTGAAGTGATGGAAACATAGTGTGGAGACCAATATTGTCTCCATAACTCAATCTCCTCCAAATGAGCTCTCCTGAACTCATGGTAGTCGTCCATCGGTGGACCCTCCAAGTGCTGAAACAACCCCTTCCATGCCATGAAAGGTGTGAACAAAGTTGGGTTCCGCATCTGCTGCAGATCACACCAACTATCAAACTCCTGGATGAAGTCATCCAACTCAATGGTACCCACTGTACCAGAGTAACGCCTAGGGCCTTTGGAGGCCCCATAAATCTTGTCCATGTCCCACAACAACGGTGCGGACACACCAAGTGCACTCTCAACTGAATCAGCTCCTGTGTTGAACTCCAACTCAGAGTCAATCTCCTCCCTCATTGGGACCTGAGATACAGGCTGATACCGAGCACCACTCCGAGTAAACCCATTGCGTACTGCAGGGCTAACTCCTCTAGAATCTCCAAAGAACTCCATCGTGACCACGTAACTGCAACAGCAAACCCAAACCACCAACTGCAACCGCAAGTCGCAACCGCAAGTACCCCACCAAGTGCCAACACCAACTAAACACCACCCACTAATGTAACTCTATCGAGATAACTACACTAGGGGAAGGGCAACCTGTAACCTGCCATCATAACACGCACTCTCACGGTCTGCAGGTCATCACTTCCTACCTCACCGGAGAGAAACAAAGGTAGTCTGACTGGTCATCACTCCAGCCTCACCACCGAGAGCACACCAGAGCACCAACGCTCAAAAGTCAGGGCACCTCACACAAACGTGGTGCACAAACAGGAAGCAGAGAATGGAGAGGATCCAATCACAAGAAATCTAAATGAAAACCCTCCATCTCATAACACAACATGGGACTGACTCTGCCACCATTTGGCATTTGACATAAGAGTAGTTCGTATCTAAGTCCTAAACTACCAGGATCACCAAGAATGGGATCAAACTGCCTCTCCTAGCCAAAGCTACATGTGTATAGATAACAGTGGCACAGTCACTATGACAACAAGTGAGGGTGGACCAGTTGGCTAGGGCACCAGTCTAGGAACAAGAGATCTAGGGGTCAAACCCTGTTGCGCACAATCTAGCAAGAAAGGCAGATTTTGCCAACCAATGACCAAGATCTACACTAAACTAGCTACCCTCACGCCAGCAAGCTGGCTTGCTTGCCCTTCTAGGCCTTCGTAGCCCACAGCCCTATGCCTCAAAGCTTCAAAACGCCGAAATTCAGCCAAATGAGGCCTTTCTTGTTGCCACTTCGAACCTCCTCCAAAATTGGCAAAATTTCTCCAAATCTGCGAAACTCCTCCAAACTAGCGAAACTTCTCCAAATCTGGCCAAATAGCAAAACTCCTCCAATTTTGGCCCAAAATCTTTACGTAAATCTGACGTAAAATCTGACGTAAACCCTAAAGATGGATGTCTGCCAAATCCCCTGCTAACTTTCCACTCGAGCCAAATTGACAAAACAGGTTTTTCCAAGTCACAATTTCATGAGAAGAGCTTTCCAACTCCACCTTCAATTTCACTTTCTGAGCCCAACTCGCAGCAAATTGGTCCTGCCTTCACCTCTTGAGCTCAAAATCACAACACTGCTCAAAAATTGCTCCTTCTTTGCTTGAAATTTGGCCAGCGCTTCCGCACACCGTCCGCCTAACTGCCAAATTTGCATCAACTACACGAGCTTCTGCACACTAAGGAAACATAGAACTTGAATCGAGCTACCATGATCCACCGAGCTTGGAGATACCACCAACACTCAACGTTCCTGCACCCGATTTCCCCCTGACTTCACTTCTCTGATGTAATCAGATTGCTTAACACTTTCAACTCAACTCAACTCAGATCAGTACTTGATCTGTCACTCTATAAACTGCCAACAACTAGGCACTGATTACAGTCAAGCCACACCCACTCAAGCATAGAGAATCCAGGTGACGCTCGCCGGCCTCTGTCCACCATAGCCAGGAACTCGAAGGCTCAACATCAGAGAAGTGAGCTCTCTGGAGCTCACTTCAAAACTATACCCCCTGGACTTGAGCTAGCCCTGAAACCTTAACGGTACCGCTGACGGCACACTCGACGGTGCAAACGGTGCAAAGTGACGATGGGCCCCACCGTGAAGTCAGTACCCCGAACACGAAATCTAACCGTTGGAAAGTAGTCCCTGAGAAACTGCTAGAATAACTCTAACTACCATCACTGGAACTCCAGTGTCCGAGCATCTAGATGCGGAACTACAAATGGCATGACAAAATGTTGTAGCATGGCTGTAGTAATACTTCTTGTAAACTCTCCTCCTCTATCAAAAACCAACTCCAAAGGGCATCCAAACCTAGTGATAATGTGTTCATAAAGAAATCTACCCACTTCATCTTCATTCTTGTCCCTCAATGGTCTAGCCTCAACCCACTTGGTAAGGTAATCAGTAACTACCACAATGTTCCGATTGTTCCTTGGGGTTCTATTGAGAGGACCTAGAAAATCAATTCCCCGCTTCTCGAAAGGTCCTAGCAATGGAATCAATCTAAGTGGTGGAGTGGATGTAGACTTTCTAGCAAAAGCTTGACAAACATGACAAGTTTTGCAATAATCAAGAAAATCCTTGAAAATCCCTCTCCAATGGTAAACTACATCTAGAATCTTGAAAGCAGTCACCTTTCCTACAAAGTCTCCTCCACATACTAAACCTTCATGAAACTCCTTTATGAGTAGGATATACTCTTCCTTACCCATTGCTCTTTGAAGTAGACCATCTGCTCCTTGGTGAAAAAGAATATCCTCCACCATTGTGTAAGGTCTAGATCTTGCTGCAAGGGCCTTCCTCTCCCTAGCATGCATCCCTTCTGGATAGTTACCTCTTGTCACAAAATCCACAATCTCCTTGTACTCCATTGGAACCTCTTGAGTGATTGAGATGGTCATGAGTTCCTCATCCAGGAAGTAATCATCCACTAGCTCATCTCCATCATGATCATAGGCTCTAGATAACAAATCAGCATTTGCATGTTTCTTTCCTGACCTATCCTAAATGGTGTAGTCATACTCAGACAAGAGTATCATCCACCTTGCTAGTCTCCCTTCAACATTAGGCTTGTTGAAGATGTACTTCAAAGCCTTGTGATCCATGACAATGGTACCTTTCCCTCCAATCAAGTAGTGTCTAAACTTCTTGAGACCAAAGATCACTGCCAACCCTTCTCTCTCTATGACAGAGTAGTTCTTCTCTGCTGAAACCATCTGCCTACTAGCAAAAGCTATTGGATGATCATGCCCATCTTGGTCTAATTGACTAAGAGTGCATCCAATAGCTACATTAGAAGCATCAGTGTAGAGGATGAAAGACTTACTCCAATCAGGTTTAGCAAGAATTGGAGCTACAACAAGGGATTGCTTGAGCTCCTCAAAAGCTTTGAGAGCCTCCTTGTCCTCCAAAATCACCATGTTATCTACACCCTTCTTCATGTAGATGGTCAATGCATAAGCCTTGTTGGAAAATGAGAAGATGAACCTCCTATAGTATCCAACCATCCCCAAGAATTGGCGTAACTTTGTCAAGCTTGAAGGGAATGGAAGGTCTGAGATTTTCCTCACCTTCTTAGGATCAACTGCTATTCCATCCTTGGAGATGATGTGCCCCAAAAGTAGATCTTCTTCACATCCAAAAATGCACTTCTTTGGGTTGAGTGATGCATTTGCCTCATCCAAGCATTGCAAAACTTTGATTAGGTGCTCAAAGTGCTACTCCTTGCTCCCATAGACACAAAAGTCATCAATGAAGTCTCTCACAAATTTCCCAATGAAAGCTTCAAATACCTTGTTCATGAACCATTGGAATGTGGCTGGAGCATTGCAAAGCCCAAAAGGCATGACCTTGAAAGCGTAAGTTCCCCAAGGTGTGGTGAAGGTGGTGAGTTGTTGATGCTTTGGTGCAATCTTGATTTGGTTATATCCACTATAACCATCTCCAAAACTATAACTCTCATGACCTGCAACCTCCTCCAAGATCTCATCAATGAATGGCAATGGGTAGTAGTCCTTCTTGGTAACAGCATTGAGCTTCTTGTAATCCACACATACCCGAAGCTTGCCATTCTTTTTCTTCACAGTGACAATTGGAGACACCCATTCTGAGTTCTCCACCTCAAAGATAAATCCAGCCTCCTTGAGCTTATCAATCTCCTCCTTCACAACCAAAGATATTGGTGGGCAAATGCAACGTTGTTTTTGGTGGATTGGTCTTCCATGTGACTCCACCTCTATCTTGTGCTCCTCCAAGGTGACTTCCTTCAAATCCCTGTAACTAAAAGCAAACACATGGATGAACTTGCGGAAAATCTCCTCAAATCTCACCTT
This sequence comes from Lunularia cruciata, assembly GCA_948567375.1. Lineage (NCBI taxonomy): Eukaryota > Viridiplantae > Streptophyta > Marchantiopsida > Lunulariales > Lunulariaceae > Lunularia > Lunularia cruciata. Next base: position 59,989,849 of record OX419762.1, on the reverse strand, counting down.
CTCCTAACATTTGCGCCATACTTGAGGGTAGCTAACCTTCTCTCTACCTCCTCAAGTGTCAATGGTGATTTGTCTGGGTCCTTCAAAACCTTTGGCTTAGGTGCACAATCCATAGCACACAAAGGATACATATCTGAATCAAATTCAGATTCATCCTCCTCCGTGGAAGTCTCCTCTTCCATGCTTGTGTCCACACCTGAAGCTCCTTCTCCAGAATCTGATTCCCAATAATCAGAAGATGGTGTATTTGAATGCAAAGTGTTGGTCGTGTTAGTCACAGGAACTGTGACTCTATGGTTTGATGGCCCAATCCTCAAGTACCCTTTGTGCCATCGATCAGTTGTGCATGCTGCTCTCAACTAGGGCCTCCCAAGAAGTAAGTCATAGCTTGAATCCTTCAAGACTTGGAAAGTCATGAGATTTGGAACTCCTATAACTGAAACTACCACTTTATCCATCACCCCTACTGGTCGAACTTGTTGCTTGTTTGCCATGCTCACCACAAATGTTGAAGGTCTTGAGGGTATCATACCCAACTTCTTCATCAACCTTTCTGACATGGCATTTACTGTTGATCCTCCATCAACCAATGCATCCTTGATGTTGTGACCATTCACTCTCACATCAATCTTGGAGGCATATTCACAAGCGTCCCATGGTGTTGGCTTGGAATCCACCACCCCCATTGATACTGGAACTTTTGCTTTCTTTAGCTCCTTGTAGAACTCAAACCACCTCTAAGCTCCTTTCTCAAGGTAGGGTTCAAAGCAATTAATTGGCCCAATGTGATGTTAGCCTTGTGACTACCAACATCCTCCAACATATTGTAGTTCCATTGTTGCTTTGAGATCAAGAAGTCCTCCATCCCCAACTTCTTCCTTGGAGTCTTTATTGTTCATGGTGTTGAGGTGCGAGTGCTCCTAGTAGACATAAGAGTATCCTTTCTTGGAGTGAATCCTTAAGAAGAGTGAATATCCTATGCAAAACGAGCTCTCTTCTTCTCTTGTGCCAAAAGCTCCAAATTAAGACCCTTGGAGTTTGAGCACTCTCCCTTCTCATACTTGCTCTCAACCACATCTATGGATGCGATCCCCTTACCTTTTTTTGGATTAGGAGCCACTTGGGTTTCACTACCTCCCTCTTTCCTTCTATTTTCACCCTCATAACCCCTTCCTCCATGGTAAGTGGAATTTGGGCAATTCTTTTGGATATAGCCTCTTCCTCCACAACCAAAACAATTTCTATCATTGAAATTGTTGGCCGGTTGGCCTCCTCTATATGGATTTTCCATAACTCCTAGGCCCTCTCCCTACATTCTGATCCACCTCTCTCTTCTCCCATAGTTGCACCACATTGATCTTGAGATCCGCAAGTTGTTCTGTGATGGTTTCAAGTGGATCTTTTGGTGGAGGTGCAAGAACGGGAGCAACCACTACTTGTGGTGCACCAAAGTATCAAAAGTTCCACCATACTTGTAGCCTTGAGGAGGATGCACAACCTCCTTCACCACCAAATCACTCTCATCCCCTTCCAAACTCTCCTCCATACGAATTGCGATCTTGATAGCTTCAACCTTGGATGAAGGTTTCTCATATCTCACCTTGCTTCTAATTTGTGGTCTCAACCTTCCCACAAAATTCTTGGTGAGCATGGCCCCTATGCCAATCATTGTAGTCTCCATATCATCCCCACCCTTCCTCAACACTATGCAAAATTTGGACTCTAACTTTTCCACTCTTTCCACATAGACTCTCACTTTCTCTCCTTCTCCTTGCTTAAGATATGTAACCTCACTCATCAATCTCTCATAACTCTCATCAGGAAGAAAATTCTCAATGAGTGTTGAAGTCAAAGTCTCCCAAGACTCCTCTTCCCCATCTCTCCTCTCTCTCTTTTGGTATTCTGACTCATCCTCAAAGAAATCTGGTAATAATGAGGCCCACTCATTCTTCTTCCTCTCATTGTTTCCTATGCAAGCTCTCTTGAAGTCTCTCACAAAGGCCTCCACATCTTCTCCATCCTTGCCAAAGAAAACCGGAAGTTTCCCCATCTTAACCTCTCATTATCTTTCTTTCTCTCAATTCTTTTTCTCTTTTCTTTTCTCTCACTCTATTACTAATAGAGTATATACATGACTAACACCATCTAAGAATAATCCACTCTAGGAAACACAAAAGGTTCAGGTTGCTCCAAGATTTTTATAGCAACATCAAATCCTAGAGTGCATATTAATCTAACTCTCATGGATAGTTTATCCATAAGTTGAAAGATTATCTCCATCACTAATCTTGAGAACTAGCTGATGAAGGTGGTAGTATTTCTGTAGCTGTACTAAAACTCTCTCCAAGATCCTTCACCAAACTCTCCAAAAGTGCTTTTACTCCACTACACTCATGTCCTTTCGGAAGTCCTTCAACTCCACAAACCTCACACAACTCCTTGGTCTTAGATCTCCTCCCTCCCAATCTTGGTGAAGAAGGTCCAACATGCAAACCCAAGTCAAGTAAGCCTCTCCTTTCCCTCAATCTCTTGCTCTCAAAGGTCAATGGACATGAAATTGCCTTATGTCCCTTCTCTCCACATAGAAAGCACTTAGACTCACTCTTTCCTCCAAGTGGTGTAGGTTTTTGGATCCTCTCAACACTCTCTTCAAATTCTATTGTAAACTCTCTTTTCCTCAAATCCACCCCTACAATCATCTCAAACCCTTGGGGAACCTTGCATAATCTCAATTTCCACTCTTGATGACCCTCCATGTTCCCAAGATGAATCTAAACACTCAAACATGCTTTTTGTTGATCTCAAACTCCCCATGCATGAGATCTCCACTCTGCAGAATTGACCCTTCCACGCAATGTCACTCAAATCTCCCAACCAGTATGTCACAGTCCTCTGAAATTTTTCACACTTGATCACAACTCTAGCACGTCTCTCCTTGCAAAATTTCAGATCTTTTCATTGAGCCATTTGGCCTAGACACCTTTCTATTCAGCACACATATTTCAGATTTGGTCTCAAAACCACCCCCCTCACTTCAAAAACTCATAACTCCTTGTGCAAGAATGATCTCTCTCTTATTTTTGTAGCAGCAGGTAGGATACAATGCACTGAATTTTCTTGAAAATTTTCAGGACAATTCACTGAAAATTGAAAAAATGGCAGACTATGTACAATTTTCCAGAGAGCATGCAATTGCGTGAGCACTTTACCCTATCAACTTTCAAAACTTCTAGCCTAGTGCGCATAGTAGCTCTCACAATAATTTCAAGTGTGCTAACTGAAAGATAACCCAAGCTATCATGTGTAGATATTTCAAGTCCAGATCTCAAACTTGAGATTTTGCCCAAAATCACCTTAATCCCCAAAATCTGCAATCCACCTCACACAATCTCTCCAATTCCTCTCATGTGTACAAGATGTACAAAATCACTTCAAAGACATCATAATGAACTACAAGGTATACAAATGGATCTTGGTTCTTAAACATAAGTTTAGCCCTCTCCTCTCCTAATGTTCTCTCCAAGTGAGCTCTCATAGCCTCCTTTTGCCTAATGTAGAATTGAACACGGAAAATTATCTTGCCTTCTAGAGAGGTCCCGGCAACGGAACCAAAAATGTGAGCCGGCCTGTCTCTCACTCAGGATGAACCTCTGATGGCTATTATGGTAGCGCACCATGGACTAAGAAGGCAATGAACCCCAACTCCATCATACTCCTCCAAGGCTAACACTCCCAGACTCAAGATATTGCTCACTAGAGAACTCAATGAGAGAGAGATAGTTGCAAATGAAAGGATCCTGAGTACCTCCTCACCCCTTGTTTATATACTTGTGAAATAGTTACATACTCAAGTTACTAATTACCGTAGTAACTCAAGTTACTAGACTAAAAGTCAAGTAAAGTCAAAAAGTAGAAAGGAATATCCATTCACATGGGCATATTCTCCTAAGCATGTGGTCTTATCTTGACTTAACCACTAAGTCAAGGATTCCTTCACATGGGCTATCCTTGGACTAAAGAAGAATCCAAAACAAAAAGGCTTGCAGGCCCAAGAGTTCTCAACTCTTTCCTCAAAACCAAACACCTAGGAATAATACCAAGTCAACACACTAAAATCCAAAATAGTGGTGCTCATCTTTTCTACTTCCTCTAAAGTAAGGTCCCTTCTATCTTATCTATGACTAACTTTAGCTTACCATGACTAATATAGAACCATCATTTATCTCTATATAAATAATATATCTTAAGTACTTGTAATACCAAGCTAAATATCACAATACCACACACATGCACAAATGGTTGTTACAGTCCCTTGCTATTACAATTGTAGAAGAAGAGAGAAGAATTGAAGAGAGGTCACTTAGGAGTGAAAGATGAATTGGCAGTAGTGCAATCTATGAGTGATCAAAATTCAGAGTTGAGACAAAAGTTGAGTCGAGGAGAGTATGAATTAGTAGAGATTTAGACTGATGTAGAGCTAAGGAGGAAGGAAATTGAGAGTTAAAAAAAAGACATCATGAAGAGAGGCAAAGCCATGGCAAAGCAAGAAGAAGATAGTAAAGAGCAGTTGGTGAAGATTGAGGGCTTGAGGGTAGAAGTGCATGATACACAAGTAGAAGTTATACCTTTGAAGGCAATAGTTGCTGTCATGGGACAAGAGATGGAGAGTTTGAAGGCAAGTGCAGTAGAGAAAGGTCGGGCTTGGCACCAGGAGTTGGCAACGCGAGATAGAGAAGAAGAGCAATTGCATGGGTTAGTTAGAGGAATGGAAGAATAGCTCCGGTAGAGTGTGAAGGAGAAAGAAGCGTTGAAGGCCAAGTTGGAGGTGAAGATGTATCGTGAGGAGTTATTAGCAAAGAGAGAGAAGTTATAGACACCAAAGTGAGAGGCAATTGAAGAAGTTGCTGTCAGAGTGAAGGCAATGCTCGAGATGATATCTAAAGTTTAGTTGGAGGAAGCAAGACTGCATGAATTGAAGTTGCTAGTGCAAGAAACAAGAAAGAAGAAAGCAAAAGACATTGAATTGAACATGTTGTTGATTTGCTTGAGAGATTGAGTAGATAGGAAGATATTAGAGGCAGAACAATGTGCTTCTCAGGTTGGACTTAGTACATTTGGAATTAGAGAGACTTTGTAGTACCCTGAAGTTAGAAACAAAGTCCGAAGTAAGAGAGTTAGGAGTACAAGTGTCTTCAGATCAATTATCTGAGCCATTAGAGAAGAGTGGGTTGCAAGATAAAGATATAGATAGACTACCCATGTATTTAATTGCAAGTCAGCATGAAGAAGTAGTGGAATTGGTAGAAGGTTTAGTGATAATGGATAAACCCAAAGATAGAGAAGTGTAGGAAGTTACTTGGGGTTTAGAAGCCAAAGTTGAGGTAGACATTGGATCGGATTAAGGCTAGTTTTGAGATAGGAAGAGGTAGATATGAAGAGGTGCATTGTCATTTTGGATCTATAGGTTGGTAAAATTGTTAGGAAGTAGTTGAGAAAGTTAGATAATTGTCAAGTGCTTTGCCTATTCAAAGGAGGCCTTTACAGTAAATTGTTGTTCAATGCTCATAATCCTAAGAATGGATAAAGCAAAGTATTGTGCATTAGTGCTTGTCGCTTGAGCATAATTCCAAGTATTGATTTTTGCTTGTGAGTGTTGAGAGAATTTTGTAGTGCAAGACAATGTGTTTGTGGGATATTGGATTCCACAACCATGATCTTTGTTCCGTGTGTTTGATCCTGAGTGAAGTGCATTTGGAGTAGTGCCTTGATAGATGTAACAATATGGAGTTCAGATATGAAGTTAGCAGGGCTAATAAAGTAGCAAATAAGACAAATTAGCCTAGAATATTCTAGAAGTATCTAGGAAGCTTCTTGGCTAGCTTAGCTTGCATGCCAAGTAGGCGGCTTCTAGAATGAAGCTTCTTGAGAAGCTTCCCAATTAACTTGGCTTGCACTCCAAGAAAGCGGCTCAAAGAAGCTTCTTGAGAAGCTTCTCAAAAGCCCTATATGATCCTTATAAATACAAGAGCCAAAGCTCATGTTAGGCATTTGGAGTTTTCCCACATTCAAGTATCCCGATGTGAGTTTACATTCTTCTATTTCTCTCCTTGGTCTCGGTCTTTTACATTGGTATCTTGGCAAGAATGGGATGGATGGAATTTATGGACCACCAAATCCACCTCCACCAAACCATTGGGATTTTCATGTCCAAGTACTACCCAAATATAGTTTCACACAATTCATCACCTCACGCTTTGGATAGGATTTTTTGCATATGATCACCATATCTGAAGAACCATTGGTGCTTCCGGTTGTAACTTATAGAGAATAGTGGACGTGCTGCTTCTATGTATTAATAAATTAGATAGATTAGGGGTGGTGTGATAGAGTAGCAACCATGGCGGCAATGCTTGAGGTTATCCTTGCTATGCAACAACAAATCAAGCACCTTACTTGATTTTTGGATGAACAAGATCTTTGACAACAAGAGCATGTAGAGAGCGTACCAATTCAAGAAGGAGAAGATCAAATCCAATTCCCTAAATCCAAGGTATTTGAAGGCAAGAATTTCCCGGGTGCAATGGAGAATTTTGTGTTTGATTGTGATTGTTACTTTGAAGCTACTAATCTCCAAGATGAGCAAAAATAGATTCTCTTGGCTTCTAGCCAATTGGATAGAGTAGCAAAGCTATGGTGGAGATTCTGAGTGGAATGAGCTAAATGACAAATTGTTGCACCAATCTTGACATTGTCGCGGGGATCGTATGGTCTCGAGATTGCGTTGGGCACCTGGCTGCCTGTGCTTAGATTTTTGGATTGTTTTGTCCTTCTCGTACCGTCTATTATTAGTCCCGGCTCATTATTCTTGACCTCTTTTTTTGTCTAGTATCCTCGGCTTTAATATGTTTTGGGTTTGGTGGGTTTTGCAGTTCTGGTCCAGACTAATCTTCCAAGGAGAATGATCTGGTGGGGTTTTGTGGACTTGTCCACTAGTTATGCAACCAGACTCAATCCCGAGCAATTAGTTAAATGTGCTAACCCATCTACATAATCCGGACTGAGTGTAAAAAAGAAGTAAAATAAAAAAAAACATTATAATTATTTTCTCTACCGTTGTCTGCACATCAAGTACACACTCAATCACTAGGAATCTCATTTCCATCTCAATTCCAAGTTTCACAGTTTATAATCCTTTGAGCCATGACACACGGCTCCTAACCAGACAGTGACCAAACCGAAGCACACTGACTAGCCAAGCACACAAAGAAAGAAAAGGGATTGAGTAGGTCCTATTTCCTATTCCTTACAACTCGTCATCTCCTTGTTCTGCAACATCTCCAATTTGTCGTTCTTTCCAAGTCTCCACTGTCCAGTAGGTCCTTCCTTGGGATTCTCCTTTCTCTTTGATATTCCGGTATGTTAGATCTTCCCAAACGCTCTGCACTGTCCTGCCATAGGACTCTACGCCTGGTAGAAGCTCCTGCCGAATCCCATATCAAGTTTCTATATCCAATCCTCGTATTATTCTGAGCTGAACATGACTTCTCTCTTCTTTTATTCCCATCCACTTTCCGTTTGCAAGCTAGTTTGGCCTTTCCTCTCTGCTCCTTGAGTAAGTTTCGGATGAAACCTTCAACGAGTAACAGATTCTCTATCCAACCAACCTTTCAAGATTTTTCTATTCCTGCCAAGCCCTTAGGGACACCTGTGCTCTGCTAACCTTTCTGCTGATTTTTGTTCTTCCAAATACCTTCCCTGTTTCCCCTGTGATTTCTTCTCTTCTTCTCCTTTTGAGACTACTTGTCCTCTTAGAAGATCCTTCTCTTGGTTTCTGCTTTCGATCCTGGCTAAACCCTCTCACTCCAATCCCATAAAACAAACCTCTGTCATTCTTCCTTCACTTTGTCCCTAAAGAGCCTTCCTGACTAGTCATTCACAATCATTCCAATTCCTTTCGATTCACTTCCTTCCTACCCACCTTCTGTCCTCTACAAACTCAAAACCCTCATTCTCCAATCAGATAAAACAAACGTCTGCCATTCTTCCTTCACTCTGTCCCTAAAGAGCCTTCCTGATTACTCCTTCATGATTGTTTCAATTCCTTTTGTTTCACTTCCTTCCTGCCCACCTTCTATCCTCTGCAAACTTGAAACCCTCTCACTCCAATCAGATTAAACAAACCTCTGTCATTCTTCCTTCACTCTATACCTAAAGAGCCTTCCTGATTACTCCTTCACGATCGTTTCAATTCTCATTTAGTTTCACTTCCTTCCTGCCCACCTGTCCTCTGCAAACTCAAAACCCTCATTCTCCAATCAGATAAAAAAAAACCTCTTCCATTCTTCCTTCACTCTATCCCTAAAGAGCCTTCCTGATTACTCCTTCACTATCGTTTCAATTCCTTTTGTTTCACTTCCTTCCTGCCCACCTTCTGTCCTCTGCAAACTCAAAACCCTCTCACTCCAATCAGATTAAACAAACCTCTGTCATTCTTCCTTCACTTTGTCCCTAAAGAGCCTTCCTAATTACCCCTTCACAATCATTCCAAGTCCTTTTCCTTACTGTCCTTCTTCTCCCGTTGATTCTTATTGCTCTCTGCCAAAAAATCTCAAAAATCTCTTCCCATTCTTCCTCACTTTCCGAAAACCCTACTCCTTTCTTCTCCCAAACATTCCTGCAACTTCTCTCTAAAATCCTCTGCAAACTTCTCTCTCGAAATCCTCTGACATTTTCTGAAAACCGTCAGCCCTTCCTCACTTTTGATTATTCTCCTTGTCAAGAACTCCTGCCCACTCTTCTCCTGAAACCTTCCCCGTCCTTTCCCAAAAACTTCCTGTCCAACCTTTTCCACTTCCCTCTCAAAACTCCTCTCCTCATTTCCCAAAAATCCTTGTCGCTCTCTAAAATCCTCTGGCAACTTCTCTCTCTAAAATCCTCTGAAATTTCCTGAAACTGTCCGCCCTCATCTCTCAAAAATCCTTCCTCACTTTCCAAAACCCTTTGTCTTCTCTTCTCAAGAAATCCTCAGGCACTTTCCCAAAAACTCTACTGTCCTCTCTCAAAATCTTCTGCCCACTCTTCTCCTTTGAAACTCCTTCCCTCATTTCCCGAAAACTTCCTGTCCAACCTTGTCTACTTCCCTCTCAAAACTCCTCTCCTCATTTCCCAAAAATCCTTGTCTCTCTCAAAAATCCTCTGGCAACTTCTCTCTTGAAAATCCTCTGAAATTTCCTGAAACTGTCCGCCCGCATCTCTCAAAAATCCTTCCTCACTTTCCAAAACCCTCTGTATTCTCTTCTTGAGAAATCCTCTGGCACTTTCCCAAAAACTCTACTGTCCTCTCTCAAAATCTTCTGCCCACTCTTCTCCTTTGAAACTCCTCCCCTCATTTCCCGAAACTGTCAGCCCGTCTCACTTTCAATAATTCTCCTCCGGCAAGGTAGCAAAACCCATACCCGAGACATATTATCCTAAATCCATGTTCCTTACAACAACTAAAAGAGAGAAGAAAATTTATCACACCAAAGCCTCCAGAGTACATGTGGGCTATTTTCCCAACGACAACGTATGAAAAATTCAAGAGTGCAATAGTTAGTAGGTTCTAAGCCATAAATGCCACACAAGTTGCACAGGATAGATTGGCAGAGTTGAAATAGATTGGCTCTATAAGAAATTACATCACGCAATTCTAGAACACCATCATGCAAATTCCAGATATATTGAAGGTGAAGCTTTGGATCAATTTATGAGAGATTGAGGTCAAGAAACAAATTAGAGGTAACCATGCAAGAGCCACAACACTTGGAAGAAGCCATGCAGTTGGCCAAACATCTTGATTCCTTGGTTGCAACAACTTGGTCTTGACCTCAACCTCCACAGAACCTACCAATACACTACACTCGGGTGGAGGAGCTAACACCAATGGAGATTGATGCCATTCAACAAAGACCACTTGGCACTACAGATAGAGAGAAATTATGACAAAACGGTGGTTGTTTTTATAGTCACCAATTGGGACATCACATTGCTGAATGTCCTCTCAAGAATAGGTGTCGTGCGTATATACATTGCTGCACAACATACATTGCTGTCAACATCATACACTATAAAAGCACAACTCACACATAAGTCATACATAGACTCTAAAGTGCCACAATAATCAGATTGCTTAACACTTTCAACTCCACTCAACTCAGATCAGTACTTGATCTGTCACTCTATAAACTGCCAACAACTGGGCACTGATTACAGTCAAGCCACACCCACTCAAGCATAGAGAATCTAGGTGACGCTCGCCGGCCTCTGTCCACCATAGCCAGGAACTCGAAGGCTCAACATCAGAGAAGTGAGCTCTCTGGAGCTCACTTTGAAACTATACCCCCTGGACTCGAGCTAGCCCTGAAACCCTAACGGTCCCGCTGACGGCACACTCAACAGTGCAAACGGTGCAAAGTGACGGTGGGCCCCACCGTGAAGTCAGTACCCCGAACACAAAATCTAACCATCGGAAAGTAGTCCTTGAGAAACTGCTCGAATAACTCTAACTACCATCACTGGAACTCCAGTGTCCGAGCATCTAGATGCGGAACTACAAATGGCGTGACAGTTGTCGTGCGTATATACATCGCTACGCAACATTCATCGCTGTCAACATCATACACTATAAAAGCACAACTCACACATAAGTCATACATAGACTCTAAAGTGCCACAATCGCCCCCCTAGCTGGCGGTTAGGTCCCTCTAACTCCAGATAGCCATCTACTCTAAGTATATGGTATACCCTCTAATGGGCAAAGATCAGGAGGCCGGGTGCTATGGAGCCCCATCGTTAGTCGCCTATCTGCAATCTATACCATATAAAGAATGAACTAGCTATAGGTCAAGTACATCTAGGACATAACCACTGTCCTTGAGGAACCACCGTGAGGGGAGGAGTCATACATGCCATATGCCATCCTCTCGAACAGCTATCACACACTAACATAGTAGCAGCTCCACCAGAAGAGCCACATAACATACACCTCAAGCATGCACGTACAAGTGCCAAGCTTGGGTCCATAGTACCATCAATGTTTGGGAGCTGGCATGGCGCACAATTGCGCACATGATCCTTCCAAACAACACCATCACGTCCTTCTAACACAAGGACTCCAGATGGCAAAACCTCGCGCACTCTCAAGATAGTGCGGCCTGTAGAAACATCAAGTGTCGTCGGTGCTGTCTGCTGTAAATATACATAGTTGCCTGGATGAAATCGACGGATCAAGGGTCTATAACCTCCTCCTCGAATGGTAGCATAGCGTAAAGTATCTCTATGCTGAGCAATTGCCAAGTTCTCAAAGGCCATCGGCATCACTCTCCGAAAGATCTCTGCCCGCTGAGAACATGCGCTCATCCATACATCAGGGTCATCCAAGTCCAAAACTACAGTAGCATCTCGACGAATGGCTGCAGGTAAATCTGGATCTCGTCCATAGAGTAGAAAGTATGGAGAGAAGGATGCTAAGGAGGCTTGCCGGCTGAACCAATAGCCCATGGCCAACCAAGGTAACTAGAGATCCCAATCTCCCAAGTGGCCTCTCTGCTAACCATACTTTCGTAAGCCTCTCTTCACCGTCTGAACCACTCTCTCTGCTAAGCCATCTACCTCAGGGTGATCTCGGGATGTAGTACGATGATCAATCAAAGCCTTGTCACACAAGACCTGAAACTCTCCCAAGAACTCTGTACCCTGATCAGTCAAAACCTCAGCTGGTGCACCAAAATGACTAAGAACTCGATCCAGGAATGAGTAAGCTGTCCCTTCACTAGACTTGTCAGGAAGTGCCACCAACTCAATCCACTTGGAGAAGTGCTCCACCATCACTAAAACATACCGATGATGTCTCACAGTCAGCGGTAAAGGTCCGGCAAAGTCCAAACTCCAACGGTAACCCAATCCCATGATAGGTAATGGGTGTAACTGTGGCGTAGGAGCATTGAATGATGCTCTAACTCGGTCACAAACCACACATCTGGCAACAAACTGCTGTACCTCAGTCTGCATACCGCGCCACCAATAATGACTCTGGAGTAAGCTATATGTACGCTTTACTCCAAAATGTCCTAGCTCCTCATGAGCATGACGGACCAACTGTGGTCTCTGTGATGGAAGTGGTACTACTCGCACTCTACCATCCTCCCATACACGCAAAAGGTGTCTACCCTCCAATCTGAACCGTTTGGCTCGCTGAAGAACACGGTCTCTCTCCTTGGCCCCAACTGTGCCACCCACAACACCAGTGCGAAGATAGTCCATCACTAAGATATCATCATGAATGTCTCGCTGAACTGTACCAATATCTTCACTCTCTGGATCTGTGACCTCAATAACTCCTCCTATATGCGCTGAGAGAGATACTACCAAAGTCTCTGCAAATATACACAGAAAGGCCGATGCATGCCAACCTGGCACCATCTCCTCATCTGTCTCACCATGCCAACGTGCTCCGGTCCGATCCTGCTGGCTGGGACATGGGTTTCTACTCAACCCATCTGCATCACGGTTCACCACTCCAGGTCTGTGAACAACCGTGAAATCATACTCCTGTAAAATCAGAGCCCATTGTGCAAGCTTCCCTGAAAGCTTGTCGGACTCCATCAACCACTTCAGCGGCTGATGATCAGTGATGAGAGTGAAGGGGTTACCAAATAGGTAACATCGGAAATGTGCTACTGCCCAAACTGCTGCCAAGCACTCTCCCTCATATGAACTATACTTTGCCTCCGCTGAATTGTTGGAGCGACTAGCATAGGCCACCACAAACTCCTTCTCCTCATTATCATGTTGGGTGAGCACCGCTCCAAGCCCCAACATACTCCAATCAGTGTGAACCTGAAATGGTCGTCCCCTGATCGGTCTCCTCAAAATAGGAGCAGATGTCAACCTCTCCTTGAGCTCTACAAAAGCTCTCTCCTGCTCATCTCCCCAACACCACTCCTGTGTAAGCTTGGTCAGCTTCGTCAAGGCCTTGGCAATGGCACTAAATCCTCTAACATAGCGGCGATAGAAGTTTGCCAACCCAAGGAATGCTCGCACTCTGCTCACATCCGTAGGCCGAGGAATACGTGCAATAGCCTCCACCTTGGTTTGCTGAACACCAAGTCCTCCGGGGTAGATAGTGTGACCCAAATACTCAACCTGCTCATGGAAGAACCTACACTTCCCAGGATGTAATTTGAGTCCATGAGATCTCAACCTCTCAAACACCTCCAACAACTGTCTCTCATGCTCCTCCACAGTAGTGCTATACACCAAAATGTCATCAATATAGCACCGAGCAAAATCCAGTCCAGCTAGGATCCTATCCATGACCCTCTAGAACTCAGCAGGAGCATTCTTCAACCCAAATGGTAAGAATCTCCACTGATATAACACATCCTTGCCGTGAGGATCAATAGCCCAAAATGCTGTCTTGGACTTATCTTCCTCCTTGATCGGCAACTGATGATATCCCGCTTGAAGATCCAAAGTACTGAAGACCTTTGCATGCCCAATCGCATCAAAAATCTCCTCCGGTGTAGGCATGGCATACCGATCAGCCCTGGTCTGTCGGTTGATAGGACGGTAATCTCCACACATCCGCCTATCTGTATAGTTGCCATGCATATCCTTCTTGGCTGGCATCACTGTCGCTGATGCATACTCTCCATGTGAAATCTCCACCAAACCAACCTCAAAAAGGTCACTACTCCGGCTCTGAATCAATGTCCTCTCCATCTCACTATATCAATAAGGACGTCGGAAAACAAGTGTGTCGCTAGTCAGCTCAATCCGTATACCAGGTCCCTTCAGAGCACCCAAATCCTTCATACTGAAGGCAAAACAACTCGTGTGACTCCTCAAGAACCTCCAAACCCTCCGTCTTTCCTCTCCAGTAAGCTTGGGTCCAAGATCTGGCTCCCAAGTATCCTCTGTAACTGTAGTAGGAGTGGAAGACGTACTGACTGGCTGCTACACTGGGCCCTTGGGAGCAATGGTGTCATGCTCCCGACCACTAGAGGTCCCAACCTCTATGTGAAAAACTCCCTCCACTCTGGCTGCAAGCTCCATACGTCCTCTGGCTGCATCCCATGTGGACCAAGGGTGTAATCCAAGTAGCCCACGCTCACCTGGATGGACTCCAAGTAGACCACTCTCCCTAGTAGCTACTGGATGTGTCCCAAGAATACCATGTCCACTCGGTCCATCGCCCCTAGCATGTGCCTGAATCGTCTCGATAGGCACAGGGCTCACAAGTGTCCGAGTGGTGATGCCTATCAAGCGCATCCTACGCTGCTCGGCCAAACCAAGGCTCACAATCCAGGTCAAACAGTTCAGGTCCATAGCCTGACCTAACACCTGACGCCTGGATGCCTCTGACACTGCTGGAACAGCGGTAATACCGATGCGAAAACCCATCGCCCGCTCTCTCTCATCAGCATTGGGCTCCACCAACTGCTGTAACTGTGAGTCCCAAACAAGTCCAGGTCCTCCCTCTCAAAAAGCATGAGAGCCTGGGAAACTCATGAGTGTGGGAAATGCAGCTCTAGGCTGTCCAACTAGGTTCACCACTGCCATGGGTGACCTATCAGCCACTACCACTGTCTGAGACTGACGCCCAACATCCAAGATATCATCAACAAGAATGTGGTCCAGTCGCTGAATCCCATCATAAGCACACTGTAGAACCTCTCTGGGTAAGAGGTTTGTCCACCAAAGACGAAGATGATGAGCCCGTGATCCCACTCTGGCTGCATCTAACAATACAGCAGGTCCCATCCATGAATGGACCTGATGTGTACTCGCCACCACTCTAGTGCGAGAATCACCCATCAATGGAACGTTCTCCAAAAGGTAAGTTGGAGAAACAGACTGATGAACCTGGAGATGTCGTAATATCCGTAACATCTCCCAAAACACACCAGAACGAGGATCTTGAAGACCCAAACTGCGGCCTGCACGTGTATGTCCCTGACATGGCCATCCAGAAATCACCAAGTGAACAGGCCCATGTCTCTCTAGGTCATGCGCCCCCAGTAAGGAAATGTCTCCTGGTAAGGCCTTCTGGTAACCTCCGACTGCTGACATCGGTAATAACTCCGGATACCGATAGGCCAAGTGTGCCACATGATGTAGAGAGACTCGCCTAGCAGTCTCATCTCTCTCTACATACAAGTACCTCTGTACTCGGATACCCGCCTGTAACACCGTAGCTAGTCCGGTGCTAATCCCACCAAACAACTCCAATAGGCATATCCCCTCTACTGGGTACTGCCAAGCAATGAGTGTGGTATCCAAAGGTGTCAAAGCAATCGCCTCTGGAGGCTCATCCTCACACTCATCCCCTGATGGTACAAAGGCTCCACTCCAAGCCTGCTGCACCAACTGATCTGCATGCTACTGCAATGCCTCCTCTGAACTCCACAATGGAACATCCAAGGTGGATGGAACAATCCCACTCGTACTCCATAGCCGAGTGATCTCCTCTGGTACTGGAGTATCCTCTGCATGGGCGTTCCCCTCCAACAAGTCACCAGGCCAAGTAACTGCACCGCTGAAAGCCAAAACTAATGCTGCCATGGTCCCGGACTGTAGTGAGCCAAGACTGCCACTACTGAAACGTACTGGTAGGCGACATACCCGTCCCTCACCAGATTGCCAACCAGGTCTATAAGAGGCTGTCTCCTCCCAATAGTCAATACTGAAACCCATGGGGTATAACACTGCTCCCCCAACTAGCACATCATATGACTCAGCTATCGTCGCAATAGCCTGAGCTCTCACCACCGAGCTATCAGTCGGATGACCAGGCTGAACCTGGACAACAAGCTCTCCACGTGTGATGTACTGTGTCAAACCACCACCAAGAGATGTCTGGATCTAAAATGGACACCTCTCCACATCGGTCTTCCGTAACTCCAGACCAACAACTGCAGCCTTCCCCAACATAAGGGGCTGCGCACCAGAGTCTAACAAGACTCTCTGTGGTGTATAGACCTTCCCTGAAGGTCCCACCAAACAAAAGATCCCCCTCTGGTTATCCAATAGGACAACACCAGGTGTAAACCACGCTCTCTCAAAGGCCGGTCTAGCTGGCAACTCCTCCAGTCTAGCTGCTGCTGCCTGCCATAAACCACTGGTCGCTGAACGGATCCCATGCTCCTCAACCAAGTCAGCTCCACTACCAACCACCTCTGCTCTAGTAGTAGGAATTGCACCATTCCTACTCTCACACAACGTGGCAGCCAACCAGAACACTGGGGCTGGGTCCACTCCCAATGTAAACATGTCACTGGCTGAAAATAAAGGATGCCGCATAATCAGCTGAGCCGCCCCCAACATCATGCTAGACTCAGTCTGTGTAGTAGCAGGTGGCTGACTAGTAGGTACTCCATCAGGTACTCCATCACCACCTACCACACCTGCACTGGGATGTCTAGGAACCATGGATGTTGTCTGCAATGCCTCAGATAGCGTGAAAGACTGGGGAAGTCTGACTTGTCTTCCAACCTCTCCTCTCTGTGGGTCCAACTCCATTGATGCTCCTCTAGGCTCTGGAGCATGTACTGCACTCCTAGTCACTGCTGCAGATGCATCCACCTGTGCTGCTCCGCACATGAAGTCCAAAGCATCTCTATCACCAGCATATGAGGTGGAAGCCTCAGCACCCGAATCTGATCTCCTCTGAGCAATAGCCATACTAGCCAATCTCTGCTCCAACTGCTCAATCCGAGTAGCCATAGCTGTGTCAGAAGTAAGGGTAGGTACTGCACCTCTACTAGGTGTAGATCCTCTACCACCACCTCTACCACCTCGTCCTCCATGAACTGGAGCTCCTCTACTACCTGTCATAGCAGCCCTACCACTCCGTAACTCCGGGTGTAGGTCAAAACACCGGTCACTAGTATGACCAAATCTATGGCAGTGCTCACACTGCCTCTGTGCTGGCTGTGATGCACTAGAGGTATCAGGTCCGCTGCCCTGAGTACACTCTCTCCTATGGTGAGGTCCACCACAAGTCCAACAAGCAACACCACCACTCACTGGCTGCTGCTGACCCGAAAATGAGGGTAAGGGTCTAACTCCACTAGGCCCTCCACTCGCTTCATAGGATCTGGGTTGTCCACCCTGTCCTCAAAAACCAACTGGGCGTGGTGCACTCTGCTGCACTCTAGAAGAAGTCACAACCGTGGATGAGGTCTCTCTACCAAATCCAGCTGTCACCACTCTCTCCTCCACCATGTTGAGCTCAATACGCTCAGCCAAACCAAAGACTACTGCCAAAGTGGGCGAAGTAGCCTGCAACAATGTAGCATCACGAACTCTACGTCGCAACTCCCTGTCCAGTATCCCATACGAAAACTGGACTGTCTGGGCCTCAGTAACTCCCTGAGTGAAACTGATCAGCCGCCTCATGCGAGTATATGCCTTGCGTAGGCTCTCTCCAGCCTTCCGCTGGAACTCCTGCAAGCTCCTCAGCTTGTCAGTCCGCACTCCCTGGTAGTTCTACCTCAAACATAGGAAGAACTCCACCATGGGGTTAAACCCCGGTACCACACCACCTCCTGCAGCGGTACCTCCACTCGTAGTAGCACTATCTCCAGCTAGTGCACCTCCACTAGCTCCACCAACACTACTCGAGCTAGAACTCGTAGGTACAGCCGACCTACTCCTGGCCACCGAACCTGAAGTGATGGAGACATAGTGTGGAGACCAATACTGTCTCCATAACTCAATCTCCTCCAAATGAGCTCTCCTGAACTCATGGTAGTCGTCCATCGGTGGACCCTCCAAGTGCTGAAACAACCCCTTCCATGCCATGAAGGGTGTGAACAAAGTCGGGTTCCGCATCTGCTACAGATCACACCAACTATCGAACTCCTGGATGAAATCATCCAACTCAATAGTACCCACTATACCAGAGTAACGCCTAGGCCCTTTGGAGGCCCCATAAATCTCGTCCATGTCCCACAACAACGGTGCGGACACACCAAGTGCACTCTCAACTGAATCAGCTCCTGTGTCAAACTCCAACTTAGAGTCAATCTCCTCCCTCACTGGGACCTGAGATACAGGCTGATACCGAGCACCACTCCGAGTAAACCCACTGCGTACTGTAGGGCTAACTCCTCTGGAATCTCCAAAGAACTCCGTCGTGACCACGTAAGTGCAACAGCAAACCCGAACCACCAACTGCAACCGCAAGTCGCAATTGCAAGTGCCCCACCAAGTGCCAACACCAACTAGACACCACCCACTAATGTAACTCTAACCGAGATAACTACACTAGGGGAAGGGCAACCTGTAACCTGCCATCATAACACGCACTCTCACGGTCTGCAGGTCATCACTTCCTGCCTCACCGAAGAGAAACAAAGGTAGTTTGACTGGTCATCACTCCAGCCTCACCACCGAGAGCACACCAGAGCACCAACGCTCAAAAGTCAGGGCACCTCACACAAACGTGGTGCACAAACAGGAAGCAGAGAATGGAGGGGATCCAATCACAAGAAATCTAAACGAAAACCCTCCATCTCATAACACAACACGGGACTGACTCTGCCACCATTTGGCATTTGACATAAGAGTAGTTCGTATCTAAGTCCTAAGCTACCAGGATCACCAAGAATGGGATCAAACTGCCTCTCCTAGCCAAAGCTACATGTGTATAGATAACAGTGGCACAGTCACTATGACAACAAGTGAGGGTGGACCAGTTGGCTAGGGCACCAGTCTAGGAACAAGAGATCTAGGGGTCAAACCCTGTTGCGCACAATCTAGCAAGAAAGGCAGATTTTGCCAACCAATGACCAAGATCTACACAAAACTAGCTAGCCTCACGCCAGCAAGCTGGCTTGCTGGCCCTTCTAGGCCTTCGTAGCCTCTCATAGCCCACAGCCCTATGCCTCGAAGCCTCTGACGTAAATCTGACGTAAACCCTAAAGATGGATGTCCGCCAAATCCCCCGCTAACTTTCCACTCGAGCCAAATTGACAAAACGGGTTTTTCCAAATCATAATTTCATGAGAAGAGCTTTCCAACTCCACCTTCAATTTCACTTTCTGAGCCCAACTCGCAACAAATTGGTCCTGCTTTCACCTCCTGAGCTCAAAATCACAACACTGCTTGAAAATTGCTCCTTCGTTGCTCGAAATTTGGCCAGCGCTTCCGCACACCGTCCGCCTAACTGCCAAATTTGCATCAACTACACGAGCTTTTGCACACTAGGGAAACACAGAACCTGAATCGAGCTACCACGATCCACCGAGCTTGGAGATACCACCAACACTCAACATTCCTGCACCCGATTTCCCCCTCACTTCACTTCTCTGATGTAATCAGATTGCTTAACACTTTCAACTCAACTCAACTCAGATCAGTACTTGATCTGTCACTCTATAAACTGCCAACAACTGGGCACTGATTACAGTCAAGCCACACCCACTCAAGCATAGAGAATCCAGGTGACGCTCGCCGGCCTCTGTCCACCATAGCCAGGAACTCGAAGGCTCAACATCAGAGAAGTGAGCTCTCTGGAGCTCACTTCGAAACTATACCCCCTGGACTTGAGCTAGCCCTGAAACCCTAACGGTCCCGCTGACGGCACACTCAACGGTGCAAACGGTGCAAAGTGACGGTGGGCCCCACCGTGAAGTCAGTACCTCGAACACGAAATCTAACCATCGGAAAGTAGTCCTTGAGAAACTGCTAGAATAACTCTAACTACCATCACTGGAACTCCAGTGTCTGAGCATCTAGATGCGGAACTACAAATGGCGTGACATAGGCAACCTTGACAAGTTGCCCAGATGGAGTTTGTAGAGTAGAAAAATCAAGGAAACAAGGAATCCAAATAGGAGATTTTGAGCCGCCTATTGGGAGCTTGATTAGTTCCAATAGGATTGAAAGGTTGACCTATGCAAGTTTGCTTCACTTGCAAGGTATGATATCTAATCGGGGTAGTGGATTTTGGTTGATTTTGGAAGTTTGGAGAATTGCATGTCTATGCAAGTAGCAAAGGAATTGGGTATTCCTATCAAGCCGGTAATTGGAAGAAGATTGATGATGGCGGATGGTAGAAAGGGTTCTACATTCCGTACCTTGCATCTTGTTACCTTCAAAATAAGAAAGGAGTATTTGGAGTGTATGAGGTTTGTAGTGGCACCTCTACACTACGATATCATTCTAGGACTACCTTGGCTTGAACGTCATAAGGTTCAATTTGATTGGACTCGATGACAAATTCAAGTACAACACCAAGGTAGGAATTTCCGGTTAGGTTGTTTGGTACCTTTGAGTAAGACACCTAAGTATAGTCAGTCCTAAGATAGGAAGTTTGTCGAGAAGGTAGCCATAGAGCAAGCTTTGAAGGGAGATGAGTCTCAAGATGGGAAGTTTGCTAGGAAGGCAACCATGGAGCAAGCTTTGAAGAGAGATGAGTCCCTAGATGAGAAGTTTGTTAGTGAAGCAGCCATAGAGTAAGCTTTGGAGGAAGATAAGTCTATATTTGCGGTGTGGATCAAGCCGATTGCACAAGGACAATCTGAGGAGGGCCAAGAGCCTCATCAAGCAATGGTTGATCAGATAGTTTAGGAGTTTGCGGACATGTTTCCGGATAATTTGTCAAAGGGATTAATCTTTGATTGTGATATGCCTTTCAAGATTGAGTTATTGCCAGGGAGTACTCCAATGAGTAGACCAATCTATTGGCTCTCACCAAAGGAGTTAAAGGAGTTGCAAACAACACTTACGGAGTTGTTTGAGAAGGACTTCATATTACATAGTACCTCTCCTTGGGGAGCACTGATACTATTTCTTCCAAAGAAGGCTAGAGGACTTCATTTTTGTATTGATTACCGTGGGCTCAATAAGCAAACAGTGAAGAATGCATATCCCTTACCTCGGATTGATGACTTGCTTGATCAATTGAGTGGAGCACAACACCTTTCCAAGTTGGATCTTTGTAGTGGCTATTGGCAAATCCCCAGTGATAGAGAGGATGTGCAAAAGACTATCTTTCACACAAGGTATGGGCATTTTGAGTAAAGAGTTCTACCTTTTGGGCTCACTAATGCTCCAGCAATCTTCATGGATCAGATGCATCGGGTGTTGGATGGACTATTGGATTTATACGTGGTGGTGTTCTTGTATGATATCTTAATCTATAACAAGACAAAGGCAAAACACATGAATCATGTACAAGAAGTCCTTAGACGACTACAACAATGGAAATTTTATTGCAAAAAGTTGAAGTGTGCCTTTTGGTAGAAGGAAGTCACCTTCTTGGTCACAAGATCTCATTGGAAGGGATCAAGATGGAAGAGGAGAAAATCAAGGCTATTATTGATTGGCTTACTCCAAAGGATGCTATAGACGTATGGACATTTAATGGATTGGCCAGCTTTTACCGACGGTTCATCCATTATTATGTTCATTTGGCTACACCATTGATTGACCTCTTGGGGAAGAACTCTAGCTTCCAATGGACCACCAAGCATGAAGAAGCATTCCAGAAGTTGAAACATATGGTGTCTTCAAGATCCATCCTTCAACCATATGATCCTCAACTACCTTGTGTGGTTGATTTGATGCTTCTAAATTTGTAATTGGAGTAGTGTTGCAATAGGAATTCCCAGATGGACTATATCCCATTGCCTTTGTGTCTTGTTGACTAAATACAACTGAAAGAAATTACTCTACTCCAAATCAGGAACAACTTGCAATGGTATATGCCACCAAGGTATGGCTGCATTATCTCTTGGAGAAACAAGTGATCATGTGAATTGATCACAAACCATTGTTGCAGACCTTACACTTGGAACACTTGAAGAGTCAACATCATCAATAGGAGGAGCAACTACAATTGTTTGACATCAAACTTGAGTACAAACTAGGTCAGTCTCATGTCATCCTTGATGCTCTATCACGATGACCTGATTCAAAGTCTCATCCTCTCATCACGGTGGCAATTACAATGGTGGCAATTGACTCCAAGGTCCAAAATGAGTTTTGATCAGCTCTACATGGTACATGGTCATCTTATAGCATGTGACAAGGAGTACAACACTTTCTCCTTCAAGGAAGGCCTTCTATTCCATGAGGACCGGATCTATGTTCCAGCCAAAGGTGATCTCCAACTTGTGCATTTTCAAGAAGCCCATGATTTACCAAAAGCTGGTCATATGGGTGTGGACAAGACCTTGGGTACCCTCTAACGCCAATGGTGGTAGTCCAACATGACACAAGATGTTTGACAGTTTGTCTGATTGTGTGAAAGCTACCAATGCAACAAGGCCAGCAACCAAAAGCCAAGTAGACTCCTTCAACCACTCCCCATTCCATCCATTCACTGGGAACATGTGAGCTTGGATCTCATCACATCCTTTCCCAAGACAAAACAAGGACACACAGCAATTGTGGTGTTTGTGGATAAGCTTAGTAAGCAAATCCACTTGGCACTAACCTTTGATATTGTGGATGATCCAACTTTAGCGCAAATCTACTTTGACATCATGGGATCAATCAATGTCTTCAAGCATCATGGGATGCCATGTGTACTCATCTCCAACCGTGATCCTCAATTCACTCGGGAGTTTTGGCAAGCATTCTTCTAGATACTCGGCACCAAGCTTGCTTTATCCACGGCCTAACATCCTCAAACTGATGGACAAACCAAACATGCAAATTGTACTTTGGAAGATATGTTACATGCCTTCATCAATGTCTACCATACCAATTGGGATGAATGTTTTGCAATTGTAGAATTTGCCTACAATAATTCCAAATAGGCAAGCACCGGATTTTCTCCTTTCTTTCTCAATTTTGGCCAAGATCCACTTGTTCTAGATTCTCTTCTTGCTTCTCACCCATCTTGGGTCCCTCATACTTCAACCTTCTTGACCACCATCTCCCAATCTTTCCAACGAGCCAAATCTCACCTCCTTGTTACCCAAAATTGTCAGAAACAATATATTGACCATCATCGTTGTGATCTCATCTTTGAAGTTGGTGATAAAGTCATGCTATCCTCTAGTAACCTACCCCTCCCACTTGATACCCAAGTTTTTAAACTTGCCTCTCACTGGATGACCCTTTCATGTCACCAGAATTGTCTCTCTTGTTGCTTATCGACTTGCCTTGCCTTGTCATATGCGCATCCAACCTATCTTTCATATTTCCATTTGAAACCCTTTGTTCCTAAACCCTCTTCTTTTTCCTCTTGAGTCCAACCTCCTCGTCCTCCTGTCCCTATCAATGATCATGAAGAGTACAAAGTTGATTGTATCCTTGTGTGTCGCCACATTCAATGAGACCGTCAACAACATAAAAATTACAAGGTCCTTTGGAAACCACATGGGAACTTCATGATGCTACATGGGAACCTTTTTCTCATCTCCAAAATGCACAACTGGCCATCCAAGAGTTTGAAGTTTCATTGGCGATGAGGACGTCACCAACTAGCGGTGGGGGAATATGTAACAATATAAAGTTTAGCGATGAAGTTAGTAGGGCTAACAAAGTAGCAAATAAGACAAATTAGCCTAGAATATTCCATAAGTATCTAGGAAGCATCTTGGGAAGCTTCCCAACTAGCTTAGCTTGCACTCCAAGTAGGTAGCTTCTAGAAGGAAGCTTCTAGAAGCTTCTAACTAACTTAGCTTGCATCCCAAGTAAGCAGCTCCTAGAAGGAAGCTTCTTGAGAAGCTTCCTAATTAACTTGGCTTGCACTCCAAAAAAGCGGCTCAAGGAAGATTCTTGAGAAGCTTCTCAAAAGCCTTGTATGATCCCTATAAATACAAGAGCCAAAGTTCATGCTAGGTATTTGGAGTTTTCCCACATTCAAGTGTCCCAATGTGAGTTTCCATTCTCCTATTTCTCTCCTTGGTCTTGGTCTTTTACAATGAAGGAAAGAGAGGAAATCAGGCTTGATGGATTGAGTCAAAGAGGAGATAAGTCCTAGGGAGAAAAGCAAGAGAAGTAAGAAGCGCTTATGATGGTTATGTTTAGGTAGGCGTGATGATGGGATGGGTAGGCACAATAATGGTTATGTTTAAGCTAGAGCAAACCACCTATGTAACAATGCAGCATGGAGTATTCTTCCATCAGATGTTTGCAAGAGAGGCAATAGATTGGGCAAAGTGTTTGCACCAACAAGTCGGACGAATGAGCAGTAGTTGGAGAATGGATATGCCACCCCACCATTTTGTACCCTTTGCAACCCACTTCTACTTTGGATTAAACTTACTTAGCTTGGAGGAGAGAGGATAGATGGTGTCCCACTTTCAACCTGACTTACAAAGAGAATCAGATGGGGATGAGCAAAATTAAATCAAGCAGGTGCTTGAAGGCAAGGAATACTACTTGAAGAGTGGTAAGGAGAGGAGAGTGGCAGTGGACATCCCCATACCAAGGAAGAGAAGTAGGCCCAAAGAATGCAGCCAATGCAACCCTAGAAGATACAAAAATTGAATCCAAAGCTCTCACCAATAAAAGTGAAGGAATTGTCTTTGGAGGAAGAATTGGAAGGAGAAATGGAGTCAAAGGGTGAAGCCTCAAGAGTAGAAGAATAGTTTACACTGCAGAGTGGAGAGTCTAGCAGTGGCAGTGAAGGAGAGGCCAAAGTTCAGCAATCAAGAGAAGGGATTGTTGGAGAAGAAGAGCGGGAGATTCATGAGGTGATTGATCATATGGAAGGAGGAGACGAGCCATGTCTAGAGTTACTTGCAATAAAGTTGGAAGACAAACAAGTAGGAGAGGTTTCCTTGGTATTTCCAAAAGCAACAAGATCAAAGAGAAGCACTCAAGTTGTAGTTGCAAGACCGAGCAAAGTTGAAGACAAAGAGGAGAGCTCAAAGGGCAAGACATTGAAGATACAGAGATCACATCTTTGGGGTAAGGCACCAGCCAAAGAAGCACCTACCCAAGACAAAGACATCAGAGATGATGAAGGAAGATATGTCACAGTCAAGTATCTATCACAGATTGTTTGTCCTTTGTTGGTGCATCTATAGCAAAAGATAGCAGAGCTAAAGAAGAATCATCCGGGAATGAAGAATGAGTTGGAACTAGTAATACAATGGAGTGAGGAGACCTTGGAGTTAAGGAGTAAGCTAACACGAGGAGAGAAGGAAGCCAGAGAACTTTGGGCTGAAGTAGTTCTTTGGAGGAAAAACTTGGATACCTTGCAAGAGAACTTTGTAAAGTGTAGAAGAACTAAAGGAGTAGAAGGCATTGGTTGAGATGATGAAGCAAGAAGTTGTTGATGCTCAGGTAGAAGTCATACATTCAAAGGCAATTATGACGATGATTGAGCAAGAGCTAGAGAGTTTGAAGAAGATCGCACCAGATAAGGATCAAGCCTGGTAAGGAGAGTTGACAAAGTGTAATCAAGAAGAAGAATGATTGTGGGGGTTGCTAAGAGGTGTTGAAGATGAATTGGTCCAATATGTGCAAGAGAAGGAGGCACTTAAGGCCAAATTCAAGGATGAGTTGATGATGTATCAAAACAAATTACAAGTAGAGAGAAGTAAGGAGAAGGTAGTTTCAAGTGTGGAGTTGGATGTAGTAGGAGCAATTGTGAAGGAGTTGAAAGTGATGATGAGTACTGAAACCAAGGATAAGTTAGAAGAAGCAAGGCTACATGAATTGAAGTTGTTGGTGTAGGAGACAAGAAGAAGGAAAGCTAAGGAGGTGGACTTGAACAATCTATTGATCCATTGGAGAGATCAAGTAGATAGGAAAATGTTAGAGGTAGGAGACAATGTCTATCTCATATTAGATTTTGTTAGATCAGATTTAGATAGACTTTGTAGTAAGGTAAAGATAGATAAGAAGTCCAAAGTTATAGAAGTAGCAGTGGAGGTGTCTTTGGATGAGTTGCCTGCAACATTAGAGAAGAGTGGGTTGGAGGATGAGAGTGTGGATAGGTTAGGTATCATTCCAATTGTAGTTCAGTCTGAAGAGATACTAGAAATAGTAGATGAATTATTAGTATAAGATAGACCCAAAGAAGGAGAAATGATAGAATGAACATTGGGTTTGGAAGCCAAAGTCAAGGTTGACATCAGACCGGAGTAGAAACAGATTTGAGATATGAAGAGGCAATATGAAGAAATGGTTTGTCATTTTGGATCCATAGGTTGGTAAAGTTGTTGTAGAATTGTCTATTAGTTAGATAACTATCAAAGTGCAAAGCCTATTTAAAGGAAGAATTTTCAAGGTGTTGTTGTTAAATGTTCATATTTTTGAATTTGAGTAAAGCAAAGAGTTGTAACTTAGTGCTTGTCATTTAAGCTTAATTTTGAGTGTCAATCTTGTGTGTGTGTTTGAGAGTGTTGGGAGAATTTCAAAATGCAAGTCAATGAGCTTGTTGAATGTTATATTCCATAGTGCTAATTTCATTTTGTGTGTTTGATCCTAAGTGGATAGCAATCAAAGCAATGCCTTGACAAAATCTGAGAGGAATTGTAGTGTTTGTAGTATTATACATTGGTGAATGCAGCAAGAGGTTGATGTGAAGCAATTTTGATCAAGGAACTTGTGCCTTCCATGGAGGGGTGGAATACAATTCTGAGGCAGTCATTTATAGTGAATTAGCTTCTTTGAAAGTTTCTGAATCATCACAATCAAGATTGTTTGGAAATATTTGATGGAGTTGTGATAACATGAGTGTAATTCATGACAAGAGTTTCTGTTTAGCACTTGTTACTCTCTTCTAGGTGTGGGTTTCTACTTGAGAGATTAAAGATACAACCAAGAAGAACTACATTGTTATTGTTTACTTTGTATTTGACCATTTTTGAATTGTATCTCTCTAGGAACAAACTTTTATTTATTGATTACTGCAAAAGTGATATTTGTCATAGTTGTCATATGACAAATATTGTTGTGATATTTGTCATGGTTGTCATATGATTTTTGGTGCCACTACCAAGAATAAAAATCTTGGTAGTGGAAGAATATGAAGCCAAATCTGAAATTGGGTGTCCAACCAATATGAATGTCTGCATCAAGAGAAATATGGGAAAAGAGACTTCATAATGAACTTTGCACCAAGAAGAAGAACACTAGAAGATACAATTCACATTTAATGAAGATGAGAAGGAGGCATTTGATTTGCAACTTCATCATGAACTCCAAGAAGCCTTTAAAGAACTCAAATAGAAGAAAGGAGAGATCAAGTGGCAAGGCTACTTTGCATTTCCAAATCCCAAAAAGAAGAAAGACGCAAGCAGACAAACATATTTGTTATGACCCAATACATCAACTTCCTTGAGAGCTATCAAGGGAGCTCCTTTCATAAAAGAATTTATTTGTGAGAAGATAGCATGAATTTTTATGGAAGAAGAGTGTCAATACCTTCTCCATATGATTCCTTGACTTGTTCAAAGGGATCTTATAGAGCCATCTGAAGATATTGAACCTTAATCTCAGACTTGGGTTGAAGTCAATGTACCAGTAGAAGACCAACCTATTGAAAACGACCCACTTTGAACTTGGTGAACCTTGGCTGAATTTGATGAACAATCACCAGCCAATACCTTGGGTCCATCAAGCCCCACATTCTCCAAACACTCACAAACACACAAATAAGATTGATACTTTTGGAATTAAGCTAAACCAACAAGCACTAAGCTACAACACTTTGCTTCACTCAACTTCAAAACTATGAATACTCAACAACAATTCACTGCAAATGCCTCCTTTAAATAGGCAAAGCTATCTAAACTACTTAAACCACTTCAATTGCTACATACAAATTTTTAGATCCAAAGTGTCACTCCACATCTTCATATGCAACTCTTCAGATCTCAAAACCATTAATCCTATTCTGATTGAATGTCTACATCTACTTTGGCTTCTACACCCAATGTTCCTACAATTGTTTCTTGCACTTTGGGTTCATCTTCTACTTCTATTTCTATCCTATCTTTAGTCTAAAATGAAACTAAAGTCATGGGTAAACTAACT